>NDXB01005712.1:92893-120592 GCA_002631895.1 Agapornis roseicollis | reverse complement strand
CGCCCCCCCCCCCCCCCCCCCCCCCCGTGAGCGGAGCAGCGTCCTCAATGCAAACCCTGCCTTGCAGCTTGGTTTATAACGCACAGAGATGAGGCTTCTGTGCAGTGATGGGGCAGGATTGTGCCTTGCATCCCCCTTGGTGAGGTTGCTTGGCTGGGAGGCAGCAGCGCAGCCCGGTCCTGCGGTGAATGGCTGCGTTCCTGGATGAGTGATGGGGTGAGCGTGCAGGCTTCAGCCCACGGGTTCTGCCTCTTTCTGCACCCATAGGAAACAGCCTCGAAAGGAAGATGAGTCGTTTGTTCTGACCTGGTTGAGCCCTGTGCTGCTTTCCAGCCCCACTGAGCCCATAAAGGGGCAGGCACCAGCAATGGAGATGCTGCTGGCGGTTACCAGTGGCTGGTGAGGATGTTTCATCTATGGCAAAGAAAACCAAACCCATCCGAGGGGAAACACAACCCGAAAGTTGTCCTCTCTTGGCTCCCGCCTTGGGATGAGGGCGATGCCTTTGGTTCAAGCAGGTTCTGTTCTCTCTTTCTTTGGTTTTAGTTCTTTTTAACCATTCTGGTCTATTTTTAGTGGGGAGGGGATGGTGGTGAAGAGCCTCTGCTGCCCGTCAGACCTGAGGTGGTTTGCCTTGCTCCAGACGCTGGGCAGGAAGTCACACAAAGGCCTTCCTGTGTCTGTAGGTGATGCTGAGGCTGGGGTCCTGCATGGATGGGGTGACCCCCAGCTGCGGTAGGGGGATCAGATGATCCCATGGGCAAGAAATCACGGAATCATGGAATGATTTGGGTTGGAAAGGACCTTAAAGCTCATTGATACCTTCCATGAGAGCAGGCTGCTCCAAGCCCCTTGAGCACTGCCAGGGATGGGGCAGTCACAGCTTCTCTGAGCACCCTGTGCCAGCGCCTCAGCACCCTCACATCAAATACCTTTGGGAGGCTTTTTTGGCTCCTTAATGGGAGAGCTGCGAGCGTGGCATCGCCTGGGTGTGCAATGAGACATAAAGGGAGTTATTTCCCCCCTGCCCTTCCTCCCGTGCCCCCATGTCCTGGGAGGAGGCTGTGCGGACCACGGTAGCTGCAGTCCTGCATGATGCTCCTATGTGCTGCACTGTGCTGATGGTCAGCAGAGGCAGCCAGTTGGAGCTGGAGCTGGGTGCATGGCTCCAGCCGGGGTCTGGGGACCGGGCATCACATCAGGGCTCAACAAAGCACCCCTTTACTCTCATTGCAGATGGTGGGACCCCTGTGGGCAGCACCGGTGGTGCCAGGGGGATGCCCTTCATGCCTCTGATGGGTATCAGGGTAAGGGAGGAGTGTGCTGGGCTGCTGTGGGCAGCATCCCTCCCACACAGGGTTTCCGATGTGGTGATGCTGGCAGCGCCGCTCACACACAGATGGGACCTCACAGAGGTGGTTGTGGTGCAGTGGGGGAGAGGGGCACTGCAGAGCATGGCTGAGGGGAGCCGAGTGGGCTCCTGGGGATGAAGGTGATGATGGTGATGGGTCAAAGCCACCAGAGACAGGGGTGGTGATGGAGTCACCATTGGTGCCTCAAGGAAGGGAAGGGAAGGTGCCATGTGAGGTGGCAGTGCTGGTGTAGGCATGGGGTTGGGTTTGCTGAGGCAGAGCATGGCTGCAGGGTGGCCGGACCTGGGGTGAGATGTGGATGTGCTAAGGGAAAGTGTGGATGTGCTGAAGGAAAAGGTGGATCTGCTAGGGGAAAACATGGATCTGGTGAGGGAACACATGGATCTACTGAGGAAAAACGTGTGCTGGGGAAAAGAGCAGAACTTCAGAGATAAACAGGGATCTGCTGAGGACAAATGGAGGGCTCTTATGAGAGACTGCATCCATGGTGTTCAAAGGAGTTTGGATGCGTGGATTGGGAGGGAGGATGTTGCTTCCCCCCACTCCCTCCAGGAAGCATTGTGGGATCTTCACAGGGGACAAACCCTGCTCAAGACCCACACGAGGTCTTGAATCCCTCAAGGATGCTGCTGGCACTGCTCAAGCAGGGTCTGCTGGGCCTTGATGCACAGAGGACGATGGTGGCTTGAGCACGGTGTAGAAAGGAGCCACCAGCCCTGAGCTGCTCCATGTTTAGTGTGAGGTGTCCCTGCCCATGGCAGGGGGGCTGGAACTGGATGATCCTTAAGGTTCTTTCCAACCCTGTTCTATGATTCTATGTGCCTGGTGCTGCTGCTCCTCATCCCATGGCTGCTCGCCCCGTGCCCGGTGCTGCCGCTCTGGCTGTGCCTGTCTCCCTGTATTTAACAGGCACTGATGAGTACCAGGGCTGGCTCCGGGCGCCCGCAGGGAGCCGGGTCTGTGCTGGCTCCTCAATCCACTTGAGGATGTCTCTATTGCGGGCTCACCACACCTGAGCCCACACCAGGTACCCCCAGGTCACTGCACGCGGGTAAGGAGAGCATCCCCCCCCCTCCTGACAGAGCAAACCCCTCTGGAGCCGGCTCCGATGCTCCTCTTGGCACAGGGATGCTGCATTGGTGCTTTGAATCATGCAAGGAAGGAACCTCCTCGGTGATCAGCTACAGGGCTCAAAGCCTCCTCTGACTGAACCCATCTCGAGGGGCTGAGGTTACTCGAGCCTGCTTACAGCTTCCTGGAGACCCTCAGGAGATGCTCCTGCTGCCCACTGCGTATTGAGCAGCTCCGGTTCAGGCTGAGCAAGCTGCTGTTGGGGTGAGACGGGATGCACTTCGGCTGCTGGACTGGAACAGGGGCTTGGTGCTGCTTAATCTAACGAGTGATGTGATCTGAGCTGAACTTCAGCTTCCTTGCAGCCGTGATGAGCTGGGACCAGCTCTTCTCTTAGATCTAGAGCGTGGTATTGCCTCCCAGGTGCATGGCAGTGAGAGGAGGGAGCTGGGGAATGGGAGTAGTGGCTTTTGAGGGGGGTTACCCTGTCCATGCAGAGGGGTAGCGGGGAGCCCTCTGCTCCCACGAGCTCCCATGAGGTGAAGGCTCCCTCCCCGCCTCGGTAGCATCAGACAGAGCCAGCTCATCCCATAGCCAGGCTCTGCCTGGGGTGCAAGAGCTGCAGTGCTCACGGAGGAGAGGCAACCCCGAGCTGCCTGCCAGCAGCACGAGGACTGAGCAGCGAGCCCCATTCCAGCCGCCCCTCGCTGCCTGCAGCATTGTCCCTCCCGGGATCCCGCATGGAAGTGATGAGGAGCAGCTCCATACAAGAGAAACCAGAGAGAAAAATTTATTCTTTTCCTTTATAAAATCTCTGCAATAAGTTATCTATGGGCGAGTATTTAAATTAAAATAAATTACCTCCGCTCTATGCTGGGGCACAAACGAAGATCTGTGTGCTCTGAAAAAATAGGCCCTACATCTCCAATGTAAGAGCTGAAAAACATCTCTATGCTGGGGGAGGAGGGAGGAGAACTCTGCAACGGGCTGAAGGGGTTAAGGTGCGGTGCTGAAGCTGCCTGGCCCATGTGGCACTTCCACATCCAGCTAAGTGCTGAGAGCATCCTCATCGTCGCTCCAGTCCGGAGGAGCATCCGTGCCGAAGTACCGGTCACCGAAGTTCCCTGTTGGGAGGAAGGGAGATGCAGTCACAGTGCAGGGAAGGCCGGGATCCATCCTCCTTGCCCCAGCAGGCAGGGAAACAGGAGCAGGTTTATCCACCAGCTTGAGCAGCAGAACTGGAGCATCCCGGAGGCTGCGTTAGCACCCGTTGGGAGGTGAGGACACAAGAACACAGGGAGCTTGGTTTGGAGCAGCTTGTTGGAGGTGGCAGCTTCGGGAATGAGGTGGGCACAGGGCTCCTCCCGATGGCCCAGCTCGGCTTCTCCATCTGGGGCTGGGGGAGGACCATGGGGAGCAGCTCCCTCTGCCAACAAGGCTACGGCTGCATCGATTCCAGCACCCCCATGGCAGCAGGACCCAGGAGAGGCAGTGGGTACCCGAGTCCAATAAGGCCACACTTAAGCTGCTGCTGACAACCAGGGCTTCACCTCCTCTGGTGAGTGGGCCAGAAGCAGCAAACTGCCCCCCAGACCAGGTCATTCCTGCCCAGATACTCACCGATGCCAGGGATTATCCGGAATAGGTCATTCACCTTCTTGTCCACAGCAGTGGTGATGATCTTCACCCGGGGGAAAGCATAGGCGACTGAGTGGACACCCATCTCTGCCATCAGCAGGGAGAGGAGGAAGATCTTGTCTTCTGGGACATCGTGGTCCTACATAAAGGCAGAGACATGTTGGGGTAGGGGTATCCATGGCACTTTATGGCCCATTCCTCCAGCAAGCAGCATTCCAAGCACTCAGTGGCCTTCTTGGAGCCACATCTCCTCCTTCCCTCTATGGCCAGCTGGGATTACTGATGTCCGAACCAAGAAACCAACCAAATCCCATCAAGTCACTACACAAGGATGGGGTGACTTGGTCAGCACATGCTTACAGCCACCCCAGCTTGCGCTGTCCCCATCACACCATCCTTCCCATGGAGCATCCAGTTTCACCCCATACCCCCTCCGCATGGCTGTGCCTGATGTTCTGCATGTTACTAGGGAACAAACCCCCCTCTCCATGCAGCATTCCCAGTGTTCTCCATACCAGCAGCACCCGCACTGCCATCATAGCCGCTGCGCCGGTGGACACCGTGCAGTCCATCAGGATAACGTGGTCTTCACTGATGTCCTTCGGCAGCCGCAGGTAATGGAGCTGGGCAGGGGGAAAGGAGCAGCTTAGAGCCTGCAGGAGAATGGAACAAACCCGAGCCCTCCTCTTGCAGGGATGCTCCTGCATCTCCATCTCTCAGACCCCGGCTTGGAGCCGGGCACTGCCGCACATCCTTGGACCACAGAGCAGCCCCTGCACGCACAACCCGGCTGCCAAAGCCCACTCGAGGAGCTTTCGGCGCACTCCCTCCCCATCCAGCACCAGCACTCGGATGGCTCAAGAGCATCCCTGGGTCAGCCCCAGCATCGCCCATGGCAGCCCCGGGGCCCTACCTCCGGCTCGCCCGTGTTGCAGTTGGTCTGGATGAGGATGGTCCCGATGCGCACGTCCTTGCACACCGCGCGCAGCGCCGGCTCCATGGTCTCCCCCGCGCGCAGGATGGACACCCCAGTGATCTGCAGTGCACAGGGATGGGGGCAGCTGCACAGCACCCGTATGGTACTGGGGGCAACCCCATGGCAACCCCCTCATGGGCAACCCCAAAGCACAGCACTTCCAAGGGGGTTGTGGCAGTCCCACCTCCCTCAGTGCAAAGGCAACAGCAGCACAGGGATGCTGCTGGTGGCACCTTGGCCACCAACCATAGGCATGGGAGCAAACACCTAACCCAGGCCTGATGATGGAAGCCCCAGGCCTGATGGAAGCCCCAGGCTGGTCTTCCCCTGCATCAAAATGGCTTTCAATGCGACCCCATGGGGTATAATCATAGAATCATAGACTGGTTTGGGTTGGAAAGGACCTTTAAGATCCAGTTCCAATGGTCTGAAATAGGACTTTTTGGTCTGAACAGTACTTTCTGCTCCCACTTACTTGCTTCCCACTGTACGTCCTCCCTTCGTAGTCCTGTCCTTGAGGGGTCTGGACCGTGCAGCTCTACAAAAGCCATGTGAGAAGTGTTACCAGGGCCTGATGTGGCTCTCAGAGGAGGCACCCAGAGCCATGGCCAAGGGGAGCCTTATTCCAATCCATGAGGAAAAGGCTGCTACATGGGTAAGGTCAGAGGAGAAGCACCAGGACAATCCCAGCTCCTGGCAGTTACAGGTTAGGAATGGGAGAGGAATCACAGCGCTTGGTGCTTCCCAGCTACAGCCCTGAACCCACCTGGAATGGGAGCAAGGAGAGCGCGTGCTCAATCAGCAACCGCATCAGCCGCTTGGAGTAGAAGATGAACTCGTCCCTGCTGGTCTCCTTGTTTCTAGAGGGGAGGGAAAGGCACCGTGAGCTGTGGACCAACGCGTGCCCCGGGAGATGCTGATGGAGCTGGGTCAACCCCTGCCCAAGGCCTTGTTTGCACAGGACCCATGGGAATTGCCATGGAAGCTTTAAGGTAGAAAGCCCGAAAGCCGCTGCCGAGGCCATGGAGCACTCTCAGCGCAGCTCCTCCACGCAGGGCCACCCTCGCCTGCCCTGTCCCACGTCCCCAGGGTGGATGTGGGAGTCCAAAGCCCAGCCCCATCCCATCGCGGGGCAGCCACGGCGGCGGGGGCTTTACCTGATGATGGTGTGCATGCCCCTCACCTGAGGGGTGCTCTTCAGCACGCTGAGGGTCTGAGGAAGGGGGTGGCACTGATGGGCAGAGGCCAGGGCGGCCCTGGAAAGCAAACACAGGGTCAGGAGGTGCCTGGGCAAGGCTGGGGCACAGCACACGGCCGGAGCCATCCTCCCAGAGGTCATCTCCCACTGCAAGCGCACCCCGAGGCCATCCAGCCCTGTGATGGCAAAGGGACCTGCTCCTGGGAATGGTGTCAGTGGAGCCAGAGGGACCCCGTGCACCAAGGACCTGCCCTTCCCGCTGGGCATCGTGGATTCCATTGGGAAGAAAGGGGAAGGTAAGAATCAACCCCTTCTCCTGCTCCGGAGTCTTGTCCCTGGTGGGTCCTGAATGAATGGGGTGAGGAGGGGCTGCTGGGGTTGTCTCTGCACCAGGAACAGGACAGGAGCTGGGAATGAGACCACTGCAGAGAGCACCTGGTCCATTCAGGGGCAGAATTGACACCAAATTGGGAACAGCTCCAAGACTTCAGGGCTGGCTCTGTGTGACTCATCCCCACACAACCAATAGTGGAGCTATTCTTGGATCAAGGAACACCGTTCACTGGGAAGCGCATAATGGAGCCCCATCAGTCCCCTTGCTCTTTGAGAGCGGGGCCATGAGATGAAGGTCACATCTATTTGGCTTCTACAGGGCTGGGCAGGATGGACGAGCAACTGTGTCTGGGAGGAGGGCTGGGGTCCGAAAGCCACACAATCAGATCACACACGTGCTGCATCCCGGATGGATGGGGAGATGCTGGGAGGAGAAGGGAGCAAACAGACGGAAGCACCGGGTGATTGAGGCTCAAACCAAGCAGAAACCTGGGTTAACTGCACACACACAGAGGCACACAAGCAGGGAAGGAGACAGGGAAGATGGCTGGCAGCCATGGAGGAGGGCAGGGCTGGATGACTTGAGGCCTCCATCCACGTAGCCATCTCCTGGTCTTGGCCAACCAACACCAAACGAGACATTCCCAAGGCCTGGGGGTATTCAAGGGCTCCTTGCTTTTGCCAGCTCCTGCGTGGCATCCGAGAGCCTCTATGCAGGGAATGCTCCTGAGAGCCGTGACAGCTCACTCATGCCATGGGAATCCTGTTGGGATTGTGCTCCCAACACGGGCTCCTGCTGCCTGCAAAACCCACTGCCTCTTTGGGACAAGCAGCCCTCAAGGTCCTGGCCCTGCTGCCATTGGAGCGAGGTCCCTGTCAGTCACCAAACCCGGGTTAGCTGCCCTCAGGGATGCTCCTGCACCAGGGATGTGCTGCTGGCAGCTCCCTGCCTTCCCTCTGCCAGCCCTGACCTGGGGATGGATCCTGGGGCACAGCCCTGCCTGAACCCACCCCAGGGATGCAGAACCATGCAGCGGGTGAGCATCTGAGCCCTGTCTTTGGTAGGGGATGGAGCCTGCATGGGGCTGCCTGCTTCTGGGAGGGCAGAGATTGACCCCCCCAACACAGAGCCACACACTCATAGCCCTGATGGGCTTGCCAAGGTTGCCCAAACTAGAGGAGCTGTAGGCACACAGCCCATAGGGCTGCCTCCTACCCATCACAGCCCTGAGCTTCCCATGGGCACCCCTCCATCACTGCCAGGTCCATGTCACGGCATCCCACCTCATCACAGCCCCTCTCCTGCGGGGTCCCTGTGGTGCTTCAGGGGAGACACGGTGCGACCCAGCTCCTGCGCCTTGCTGCTGATGCCAGTGAGTGCTCCCTGCTCTGATACCAACCCTGGGTGCCTGGGAACACCTCTCCTGCATCCCAAGCTATCAACAGCCCCATGGGGAACACTGCCAGTGTTTTGTCACCACCCCTTCCTACAACACCCATGCAGGGACTGGTGCTCGGTGCTGGATGCAACCCCAACAGCAGGGAAGCACTTAGTGCTATGGGCATCCCCCACAGGGAGCAGCAGCAGGTCCCATTGTTGGTGTTGGGATAAAGATGCTCTCTCCAGTCGCTCCACCCCGGTTTGTTCCGCACAGCCCCAGCAAAGCAGGACCCTGTGAGCCACCCGCCCGGGTTAGTGCCGCGGTTCACAGCCCCTGTCCCCATCCCTGGTGTTAGTGGCACAACCACAACCACTGCTGTTTGTTAGCGTTTGTCTCCTCACATATCCCAGCGCAGCTTCCTCTGGTCCCCGCGTGGGAGGGATGTTCAGGGACACCAGACAGGAGACACGAGAGTTTAAAGGGAGAGGGACAAACGGGACATGAAACAAAGGAGAGAGCACCGTCATTAGTCAGAGGGGGGAAAGAAGCCCTGACTGCTCTATGGCTCCTGGACCTTCCTCATCACCCCGCAGACCCCAGCGCTCCTCCCTGGGTGACCAAGTCAGGTCAGGGCTGCTCTCCATGGCTCCAATCCTGGCTCCCGCTACCCCGGAGTCATGGCAGGGACATTGTCCCCTCCTGCAGGTCTCAAAGCCTGGAGGGAAGTGCTGCAATCCCTTCATCCAACCTGCCCCGCATCCATGCGAACACACGTGGGTGCCCCCCTCCTGGAGAGGCGATCTGCTTCAGCCCTGGAATGCCGAGAGCAACGGGAATACAGCAAGAAACCCAGCTCTGACCAGGGAAGGAAAACCTCCCTTCTCTGAGTGCCTGCCCTGGCATCACCATCCCTTGGAGATGATGGAGCAGAGAGAAGAGCTCAGACACCCCTCTATAACCATGCTCCCTATGGTGATACCTGTGCCCAGCCATGCTGGGAGGGATGGAGGGAGCAGGTGGCTGCCACCACGACCTGCAGGCAGCCTGGTTTGAGAGTGATGCTTCCTGTCCCCACCCCAGGACCACAATGGAAAGTTGAGGCAGGCAGCTCCGAGCACGTCAAGAACACATTCCACTTCGGAAACTGATGCTCCCCCCCCAGAACCAGAGCTTTGAAGGTAAAAAAAGCCAGAGGAAAGAAAGAAACAGAGGAGAGAAAGAGGAGCCCATCTCTCAGGAAGGCTTCAGGGAACATCCTCGGCTCTTTGTTGAGCACGCTCTCAAGCAGGAAGCAGACAAGAGACATCCAGCTACAAAGGAGCTAATGCAGTCAAGGCATTTCAAACAGGCCCAGCGGCTGGCTTTCAGGGCTGACATTTCAAACGAGGGCTATTAAACTGTGCCATGGGTTGATATTTAAAGACACAACCGGCAAAGGGCATGCCAAGTGATGGGAAAGGGGAATGGGCTGGAAACAGCTCTGGATCCAGTGCAGGAGGGATGGGACTGGGCTGGGAGCGCTGTGTCCCAGTGGCAGGGCTGCTGCAGGAGAAATACTCACCTGGGCATGAATGGGGAGGGAATGCCTGCACGGAATGACATGGTTAAACATGTGGGAAGCTGGGAAAGAAACATCCCAGCTGCCAGGACACCAAGGTCTGACCTGTGCTCTGGGGGAATACCGAGGAGGGCAAGGATGCTCCTCAACAGGCAGTGATTACAGGAGGAGAACAGGTCCTTAAATGGCACCATTAAACTCCTTGGAATTCACCTGTTTGATCAGCCAGGAATGAGGGAGAGGAGCTCCCTGCTCATCCCAACCACACTCTGGGTCAGGAGAGGCAGCCAGGAGCACAAGGACCAGAGAAGCATCTCGGACTGGGACCAGAGCCAAGCATCCAGGTTTTATTCCACCAGCTACAAAGGCCTCACTGCGTCCCCAGGGCCACCACAAGGCAGTGACATGGGAACAACAACCCTGGCATTTAGATGAAGCCATCCACGACAAGAGGACAGGGAATTGTTCTAGATGAAAGGCCCGTGTTTGCCAAGCGCATCCCACTTCAATGCATCTCCATCCACCTCATTCCTCTCAGGAGCGCAGAGGAGCTGATGGGGAACCATAGCACAAGGATTCCAGGAGTGAAAACAGACTGGGTTGTGCAGGAATTTTCCTCCCAGACTTTATGGCATAGGCACAAATAAACCCCTGAGCTTTAGGATATAAAACTGTGGCCATGGTTATCCCGGAGTTATCTGTATAGGTTCCCATTCCAAACTTGTTATCCTGACACTATCAATACTTCCTTGGCATGTTATCAAACACCTGATTTAAGGTGCACCAAAAAGTTACCTGTCCTGAGTGCACTTTGGTTAAAGAGGAGAATCACTGGAGAGAAAGGAATTTTACATATATGTATATATATAACACAAGTATATATACATGTATACATACATATATATACATATACATACATCTGTCTACCCTCTTCATGTTATTCCCGCCCTTTTTAAAGCACCAGCCTCCTCTCCATCCTAAAGAGCACCTTCCCACCTGGACCTGCAGGCACACAGGGAAGCTCTCACTGTCTGTATGTAAACGCCAGGCCCCACGTTGGGGCCAGACAAGCCAACAGCAGTAAAACAGAGCACCCAGGCTGGAGCAGAAACAAGTCAAGCCCTTTCCTGCTCATCTCAGGTATTTTAAAAGCTTCCTGTATGGCCAATGTAAACTTTAGGGTTACTCAAGTGTCTGGGTGCAGCAGTGGAATCCAAATGGAAACCCATTTGCAGCAATGCATCCCCTCTGCTTCCTACAAAAACACCTGGAAGCAAGAGAGCTGGAGCCCCATCTGGATCCATGTGCTGAAGAGGCCGAGTAAATCAACGTGGACTTTATAGCATCCAGACACGGCCAAATTAGGAATCCTGCTGGATCAGGGCACAACAGTTCTCTTGGCCTCCAGGCAGTTCCTGCCTGGCCCTGAGGCACTGCAGGGAAGCGGGTACCTCTCTCCATGCTGAAGGTGGGAGTCATCAGGCTTGGAGCTGAGCATCTCCGCATGCAGCAGGGAGCCAGGGCTCCTGCCACCCTGGAGCTACATTGGTTCACCTATTAACTGATGACTAATGATGGTTAACCATCAGGGATGGAGGATGGCTCTGGTGGTGGGAAATAGAAGAGAATCCCAGGATGCAAACCTCCCCTCTTGGGGGTCCCCAGCTCACAAACCTGGTCCTGCCCCACCTTCAAGGCTCAACCCTTGCAGGATGAATACATCCCTAGGGAACATCCCTGTCCCTGTTGATCCCAAAGACAAGAACAAGGCAGCTTCGGTCTCGACTGCAGGTCAGGGTTAGGCCAAGCAGTGCCTGGCATTGGAAATGCCTCTGGCTGCACAGACAGGACAGAGTTAGGGGCTCTTACCTGACACTGAGTTCACGCTGCAGCAGCAACACAAAGACACAATGCAACCGGTATTAAGCATTGTCAACACCAGGGGCGATTCAAGACAAAAGAAAAGGAGAAATAGGAATATTTTCCTGCATTCCCATGTAGCCTTTTCCCCTTTTTTCCCCTCCCCAGGTATATGAAAGCCCCCCCAAGCCAACCCCTCACAGCAGCACCCTGGCGAGGAGCTGCTGTGTGTGCTGGCTGCAGTGTCCAGCCAGAGGATGGGTGAAACATCCATTGCCCATCTCCTGGCCCTGTGCCCTCCTCATCCCGGTGCTAGAGACAACACCGGGGCTCTGATCCATGCTCCCATGACACAGACTTTCAAAGCCAGCTTCCCAACCTGCCAGGTCTCAGTGCTGTAAGTCCGGAAAGCTGGAAGGTCCCAACTCCAGCCTCATGGAGTGTGGGATGCTCCAGGATGGGGTCCTGCCGAAATGCCTTTGCCTGAGAGCGGTCCCTTCCTGAGGCATTGGGAAGCACGATGCTGCCATTGCCAGCTCCCATCCAGGGGCCAAGCAGCTCCCTCTGCCTGGGGGCTCAGAAAGCCCTTCAGGAATCAGGCCCTTTACTACTTCCAGGTGCTTCCAATTCCAGGTCAGGCTCCTTCCATCACTCTGAGCACCTCCACCACTGAAACATCCAAGCTACAAACATGGGGCAGGTATTGCTGCAACACCATTGGTCAAACAACAGCAGTGATCAATGGTCCCAGGCTCAAACCACTGGTCAGGACTGGCCCAGGGCACCCAGAAGAGCCAGTGATGGGGAAGTGATGGAGCATGTGCATGGAGCAGGGCTTGGGTGTCAAACATGACAGGACTCTGGGGTCTGAAACCCATGGTTTACACCCAATGCAGAAGTGGAAAGTGGGCTCTTGACTGGCAAGACTGCAGCAGTGTCTGCAAAGGGGTGAAGAGGAAAAGCCAGAGACTGAAGTACTGCAGGGTTTGGGGTGATACTGGCTCTGGGAGGGCTGCAGGCAGGGAGACACATCACTCCCTGTGCAGGTACCTCACTCCCTGTGCGGGTACCTCACTCCCTATGCAGGTACCTCACTCCCTGTGCGGGTACCTCACTCCCTGTGCGGGTACCTCACTCCCTGTGCGGGTACCTCACTCCCTGTGCGGGTACCTCACTCCCTGTGCGGGTACATCACATCACTCCCATCACTGGAGGACGGCTGGACTGTCCCCAGATAACCTGCTCCCAAAGGAGGCCAGGAATGTGCTGCTCGACCAGAGGAGCCCTGCAGTAACCCGAGCACAGGCAGAAGGCAGCCTCCTCCCCTGAAACACAGGGAGCAGGGCTGGGAGGAGTGCATGGGGACAGTCCCATGCTCACACGTCTGGAGCACAGGAGGAAGCCAAGGCATGACCATGGCACCCAGAGCACTGCCTCCTGCAGTGGCACCACTGTGAGCAGCCACAGGCCCAGGCAGATCTTACCTCCTCCAGCTGGCTGTGCACGTGCTGGACAATCAGGTCGATCGCCACCGTGTTTCCACTGCCTGGGGTGAACCAAAAGCAAAAGAGACATGGCCTGGTCAGGACACGGAGCCTGGAATAGGTTTAGATACGAGGATCTAATTCTTCACTATGAGGGTGCTGAGGCGCTGGCACAGGGTGCCCAGAGAAGCTGTGGCTGCCCCATCCCTGGCAGTGCTCAAGGCCAGGCTGGAACTGGATGAGCTTTAAGGTCCCTTCAACCCAAACCAGGCTGGGATTCTAAGAAGTCCCACTCTGTATCCTAACCCACTCCTCACCCTGCTTCCCCAAAGAACGCTTCCCTGGAAAAGCAGGAGACATTCCTGCTTTGATTGAGGAACAAACTGAAAAACAATAAAAGAAATACTAATAAAAATGAATAAAACAACCAAAAGATCACTAAATTCTCACTCAGCAATCTATCACTGAAGTCACCTCCAGCTTTCCAACCACCCAGGGGGTTTGGTGAGGGGAATGAGCAGGTTTTCCCCTCGCAACCTGCTTTTGGCCACATGGAGACACGTGGCTGGAGGGAGCTTCCCTTTGGGCCAGCATCGCTGCGGGCAGAGGGATGAGGTGCCCCTGGTGCCGGTGCAGATGGCGCGGTACCTCGCGGGACGACGATGTCGGCCAGGCGCATGGTGGGCTGGATGTACTGGTCGAAGGCGGGCTTCACAAACTTGTTGTACTGCTTGATGACCCCCTCGATGTCGCGGCCGCGCTCGCTGATGTCCCTGCGCAGGCGCCGCACCAGGCGGATGTCGGAGTCTGTGTCCACAAAGATCTTCAGATCCAGGAGCTGAAATGGGAACGAACCCCCCAGGGTTCAATGGGTAACAGAGAGAGAGCTTCTCCAAAGTTCAATGGGTAACACAGAGAGAGCTTCTCCAAGGTTCAATGGGTAACACAAGGAGAGCTTCTCCAAGGTTCAATGGGTAACACAAGGAGAGCTTCTCCAAGGTTCAATGGGTAACAGAGAGAGAGCTTCTCCAAGGTTCAATGGGTAACACAAGGAGAGCTTCTCCACCAGCCAGAACCTGAGCACTGAGCCCCATGTGCAGCACAGCACCGCTATAACAGAGCTCAGCTCCGACTGCCTTGGGGAGCTTTGCTTCTGCAGTGCCTGAAACTGGCAAACACAAAGCCCTCACTCTCCTGATCCCTGTCCTCCCCCAAACCCCACCTCCGCATCCAAGCGGTTCCTACACTTTGGATGCTATTAAAGAGCAAGGAGGAGACAAGGGAATTTAACACCCACGGCACATTTCATCCCTGGCTTAACCCAGGAGCGCTGGCTTGTGATGCTGGGAGGGAGCCAAGCACAGCTCACGCCACTGCCCTCAATAGCGAGACAAGAGCAGGGATGCTCTTGGGAACTGATTTTCCCAGCTGTCCACTGGAGGTCATCCTTGCTCCAGGGAAGTGGAACCCAATCAGCTTGGAAAGGAGGAAACGTTCTGGATGAGCTCAGCCAAGCTGCGCTGCTCCCTGCTCCTGCAGCACTGCGCATGTATCCACATGATTCCCAAGACAGGCTGATGTGCTGGATGAGCCCCTGCTAGGAACGCCAGGCTTTGTGCAGCAGGACAGCAGCTTTGCTTCTGGCTGTGCATGCACCCAGCACAGAGGTGGGTTCCTTCTTAGCTATGCACAACCACTGCCAGGGAGCAGGTCCCTGCTTGCTCCTAGTACCTGGGAATGAATGGCTGAGACCAAGGTCTCTCACTTGGGACTCTTTGTGCTCTGGTATTGGGCTGCAGCACTTGGGCTTCCCAAGAAACAACTCCAAACCCTTCCTCACCTTCAGGAGCTCCTTGTCTGCAAATGCCATGATGCCTTCAAAGATGATCACGTTGGCACCGTACAGGGTTTTCTGTGGAGTCAAATGGATGCGGTCAGGCACAGAACATGGTTCAGAGACATCCCAAGCCTGGGAATCTCTCTGGGCTCTGAACAGTGACAGCTGTCAACTGTTACCAGTGTTAACTGTCAGAGCTCATCCCAAAAATGCACCCACAAAATCCAGGCCTGGGGGGGGTGTTCAGTTGTCACCCCCTTGTCCCAGCCCCTCAGCATCCCGTACCCATTCCTTCTTCCGGCTGTGGGTGGTGAAGTCGTAGATGGGGATCTTCACGCTCTTGCCTTGCTTCAGCTTCTTCAGGGTGGCGATGATGAGGTCGAAGTCGAAGGCATCGGGGTGGTCGAAGTTGAAGTCATTGCTGGCTGCCTGCTCCTGCTGCTGCTTGGTCAAGACCTGCCCATAGAGGAGAGGTCAGCGCACGGGCCCATTGCCATCAGCAGCCTTCCCTTCCCACCACCACCCCAGTGACCTCTCCCCAGGTCCCAGGAACCACCTGAAGGGGAAAACATGAGGCTGATGCTAAACCCACATCGTGTTTCCCATCAGGATCAGCATGGGTGGACAAGGGCAGCCTCACCTTGTAGAAGGAGTCCATGGACAGCAGAACCACCCAAGGGACATCGAGAGCCTCAATGATCATGGTGGCCACCGTGGTCTTCCCAGAGGCGCTGCCTCCTCCCAGGCCTGCCAAGGGAAAGGGGATGAAGGCACCAACCCCAAGCATGGGCTAGAGCCCTGGTCCTGCCCTGCTGCACTGGGCTGGGGGAGCACCCAAAGAGGGACAGCATCAAACCAGAGATCATCCCTCAAGATGCTGAGTGGCACAAGCTGCAACTGCCAGCAATGAGCACAGCAACGGCTGGGAACCCTTTCAGTGGAGGGTTGAGTAACAAGGGGAGAGCTGGCACCAGAACCAGCCCATGGAACTCATAACAACCCCAACAACAAGAGCAAAGGGAACAACTGCTGGGGAGGGGCTCTTCATTAGGGACTGTAGTGACAGGACAAGGGGTAACGGGTTCAAACTGAAACGGGGGGGGTTAGATTGGATCTAAGGAAGAAATTCTTTCCTGTTAGGGTGCTGAGGCATTGGAATGGGTTGCCCAGGGAGGTTGTGAGTGCTCCATCCCTGCCAGTGTTCAAGGCCAGGTTAGACGAAGCTTTGGGTGGCCTGGTTTAGCGTGAGGTGTCCCTGCTCATGGCAGGGGGGTTGGAACTGGATGATCTTAAGGTCCTTCTCAACCCAAACTATTCTATGATTCCATAACAAGCACAGTTTGTGATGTGCCCAGTGCCTGCTATAACCCATCACCCCCATCCACAAGCTCAACCCCATGGCTCACCCTCAACGCTGCACTGCCCACAGGCACCTTCCCTGAATAGCCTGGAATCTGGAGCCACCCCTCCCGGTTATGGGGCAGGAATCCCCTCCCGCTGCCTCTGCCTACCTATGACGAAGGCCTCTTTGGACTGTGTGCCATGCTCGTTGTACCAGGGCGGCCGCCCTGCCGTGTAGATGGTCCTCTTGCTGGTGCGCAGCAGCGGCGGCTCCGACTTGCACTGGCTCGTGGTCCGCTTCCGAGGGGGCTTCGTGGAGCCCACGGGGGGGTACAGCCGGTCCAGGGACTCGGCGCTGCTGTTGCTGGGGATGGATGGAGAGAGGAAGGAGCTCGGTTACCAGTGATGGGGAAGGGGCCGCGTTCCTGGTGCATGGAAGCGGGGTCTTTATGGGATCGCACGCTGCAGGGGAGAGGGATGCAATGGGAAAGGGGGAGAAGCAAGCGCAGCCCCGCTGCGGCGCTGCCAGTGCCCACCCCTCTACGATCCCATGGCAAACATCATGGAATTCTCCTACAGGACCAGGCTGAGCCTGGATCAGGCTCAACACAGGCATCACTTCCTGCAGCCCTACTGCTTGGGGACCGTCTGTGTGAAATGAACACACCAGTGAGCTCTCTAAAGCATGGATGGGTGCTATTGCAGAGGGCAAGAGCCTGCCCTGATGTGCTAAGAGGGATGCACTTTCTGGGGGATGGAAGCCAAACACACAAGCTGCAGCTCATCCACCCTCACCCCCCAAGCACTCCCACTCTGAGCACTCCATCCCCACCCAAACCTCTAATTCTCCCCCCTTTAGGCCTGAACCTAAGGGCTGCCAACCCCTTCACAACCCCTTTGCTGTGCTTGCAGTGCCGCTGGATGCCTCCCTCTTATCTCCCGTCCCACTCCAGCCCCATGAAGGGAGAGGCACAAAGCACCCTACGGAGCCCGTTCCAGCTTGGCAGTGGGACAGCAGCAGTGGGGAGGTGCTCGTGTGCCCTGGCCAGGAGATAAGCATGGGCAAGGGGGGGGTTATTTATACCAGCTCCCGCTCCTCCCTATGAGAAGGGCCAAAGGGCTCTCCCTGCTCATCCATGACAGGGCTGGAAGTGAAACCAATGCAAGGTCAGAGCATGGGCACTGCAGGCTCCAAACCCGGCACGCGTTGGTACAGCTCTGTGGGGCTTCTTGCTCTTAACAGGGCTTAAAGTGCAGGGCTTTGCAGCTCTGGGGTCGGGTTTAAGCTGGGTTGGAATGGAGGTTAATTCCCTTCCCCTCCCCCAGCCTTTTTTAGGGTGATTTCAGATAAAACGGAAGATTTGGGAGCAGCCATCTGTACAGGATGGGGTATCTCTGACTAAGAGATATCTCCTGATATCTATCATGACATCTACTGCTCTGACCAAGCAGGATCCCACCAGCATGCGATGTCCATCTCCCAAACCAGCACATCCCCAGCATGGAGACAGGGATTCACTGGGACTTGCTGAGCTCCTGCCCCTGCACTGGGCACCCCAGTCATCACTGCAGAGAGACATGGACCTGCTTGAGCCAGCCCATAGGAAGCCATGGAAATGCTGCAAGGGCTGGAGCAGGTCAGCCTGGAGAAGAGAAGGCTCCTGAAGGGGAGACCTTGGAGCAGCTCCAGTGCCTAAAGGGGCTGCAGGGAACCTGGAGAGGGGCTTGGGACAAGGGCCTGTAGGGCCAGGCCAAGGGCAATGGCTTGAACCTGCCAGAACAGGGGAGACTGAGCTGAGCTCTGAGGCACAAGCTCTTCCCTGTGAGGGTGCTGAGGCGCTGGCACAGGGTGCCCAGAGAAGCTGTGGCTGCCCCATCCCTGGCAGTGCTCAAGGCCAGGTTGGACACAGGGGCTTGGAGCAAGCTGCTCCAGTGGAAGGGGTCCCTGCTCATGGCAGGGCTTGGGACTGGAGGAGCTTTAAGGTCCTTTCCATCCCAAACCATTCCAGGATTCCATGGCTTTAACAAGCACCACCAGGAAAACCTCCTGGGGTTCCTGTGTGCGGAGGAGCAAACGCAGAGCGGGTGTTCCAGCCACAGCAGCACTGAGGCACCGTTCGCTGTCCCCATCACGGGGCTGACACCAGCCGCCGGTGCAGGCAGGCATCGTTTCGCCTTGATGGGAGCAGAGGTGACACCAACACAGTTGTTTACCAGGAAACAAACCGTCTCCTCTCACCCGTGTCCCTGCCCCTCTCCTGGGAACGCGCCTGCTCCAGAGCCTGGGGCTGCTCAGCTGGATTTCCTCTGGGAATGCTGCTGGTCTCCATGAGGAGAGCGCTGCGGGATGCTCGGGATGCTCTGCTCTCCAGAGTAAGCACTGCCAGGGATGGGGCAGCCACAGCTTCTCTGGGCCATCACCCTGTGCCAGCGCCTCAGCACCCTCACAGGGAACAGCTTCTGCCTCAGAGCTCAGCTCAGCCTCCCCTCTTCCCTGTTCCAGGAATTCCCAGGCTTTGCTCCTGATCCAAACACTTCAGGACTCCCACCCAGCTCCAGCTCTACAGATCCCTGTCCACACCATCCCTCCTTATACAGGACATGGATACTCTACACCCCCAACCAGCCCTGCCCATGATCTATGGCAGACAAGCTGGGCCGTGGGGAGCCGGTGGGGCTGCAAAGGTCACTTTCTCCTTATGTTACACTGGAAGCATCGCAGATGCTTTCCAAGCCTGCCTTTGCCAGGAAGGGCCTCTCCTCCCCTCCGAAGGAACGGCTCATCCCAACCATCCCCCTTGGTTGTTGCTTCCTATTGCTCTATAAGCCACAAAGCCCATGCAATGCCCTCTGCCTGCAAGTAAAGCCCCCCGAGGAAGGGCCTCTCTGTGTATACAGGCAGTTAATGCTGTTGCTCTACCCAAAGGATGGTCCCTATCGCATGCAGACCCTTCCCAAGCACAGCGCATCCCTGGGTACCAGCAGCACCCCCCAGCAAGGTGCATGTGAAGGAAGCATCTCCCTGGGCTCGGTAACCCCTCTCCTGTGAAGCCTTCCTGGCTGCCAGTGTCATTCCCAAGTCCGTCCCTTCGGACCCTTTGCCTTCCCCGTAGCTGCTGGAGGGTGCCAGGAGGAAGCCTGATCCCATGGGATGCTCAGTGGTGGGGTCTGAGGGAAGCGTTTTGCTCCCACTCTAACCCAAGCGTGGATTTACTGGGGTGAGGGGCACCGCTCTCCCCTTCCCACCGCACTCCCATCCCTGTGCCCTCCATGCTACATCCCCCTGCATCCCACCGCCCTCCAACCCCGACCATCCCGATCCACGCCGGCTGAAGGGGAAAAGCAGCAGGTCCCAACAGATCCCATAGGAAAAACGGCAAAGCCCCAGACGTGAGCTTGGAAGCAAACAGCAGAGCCCATCCTTATCCCTGCACCCCACGAACACCAACCACGCACCCACCCCTCCAAATCCCCCTTGGAGCCGGGCCGGCTTCACCCTGTGTCCCATGGGAAGCTGACGGCAAAGGGGTGAAACACATCAGAGCCCCCCTAAACCAAGGCAGGAACTCACCCACCATCCGTGCCGAGGGCCCAGCACCCCGAAATGCGGACACTGGAGAAGGCAGGGGGGCTGCTCATGTCCTCCCTGGCCCCCAACCTCCTGCTGCTACCGGTGCGAGGGGACAACGGGGGTCCCTGGGGAAGCCTCGGTGCACGGAGCCATGCACAGGAGGGTCCCCAAGGCACAGGGACAGGCACGGACCCCCCCCTGCAAGCAGCTCGGGGGGGGTCAGGGATGGAAGATGGAGGAGGCAGGAGGCAGCGGGGGGAGCGTCGCTGCCGTGGCTGTGCAGTGGCCAGCGCGCATTAGGGGATGGCTTAACCCCAGATTACGTTCATTACCTGATATTAATAGCACTGGCTTGATTAAAGACAAAGCGGGGGGGGGGGATGGGGGGGGTTGACACCTCCCCTCGCCGCCCTTTGCACAGGGCAATAAACACCAACGCCCCCCCTTGCGCCTCTGCATCCCGGGATCGGGCTCGCGCAGCTCCCTTTGGATGTGGGGGCTCTGTGGGGACAGCGCTGCCCCCATCCCAGCCGGTGAGTGCGTGGCTATGGGGAACGGGGAGGAGGAGGAGGCTGAAGTGGGGGATAGCGTGGGGTGGGGGTGGAAGGGGAGCCCCCACCAGCACCCCACATCCAGCCTATGGAGCCCGATGAGGCTCAGGGCGCTGCTGGGGTGGGGTTTGGGGCAGGGTTTATCCCATTCCCATAGATCCCAGCAGAGGGAGATCCATCTGGGATCCCCCCCGCCCCGGCCCTGGAGCTCAGTTCCCAAGGGAAGAGCTGCCCCACACGTCCCCTTGTCCCTGGGATAAACAAGTGGGTGAAACTCAACACTCCAGGGCTAAGAATAACGTCCTGCTGGGTGCTGAGCCCTGCAGGATGCCCCCCCCCTGCATCCTCTCCCTGTGCCAGGCAGGGCAGGGAGCCCGGTACCCAGTGCCAGCAGCACCCGGAGCCGGACACAGCCAGGCTGGGCATGGAGACCCCCATAGGGACAAGGCCAAGGGGAATGGCTTGAACCTGCCTGAGGGGGACCGAGCTGAGCTCTGAGGCAGAAGCTGTTCCCTATGAGGGTGCCCAGAGAAGCTGTGGCTGCCCCATCCCTGGCAGTGCTCAAGGCCAGGTTGGACACAGGGGCTTGGAGCAAGCTGCTCCAGTGGAAGGGGTCCCTGCTCGTGGCAGGGGTTGGAGCTGGAGGAGCTTTAAGGTCCCTTCCATCCCAAACCAGGCTGGGATGCTCTGGCACCGTGGCAGAGGGTCCCTGGGGCAGAGCAGCCGCCACCACGGAGCACTTGGATCATGGGACAAAGAGGAGGTGGTGGGGGACGCCCCAAAACACCAGGACAAGGTCCTGTGGTCACCAAATGAGCCCTGGCACAGGGAGGTGAGAGCTCAGCCCCAGCGCATCCACCAGGAGTGGGAATAGGGAGGATGCTCCCCACACTCAGCATCCAGCAGAAGTGAACGCCTGGGAATGGGGCTAAAACGGGGAGAAAACCCTTTCCTCCTCCTCCTCCTCCTCCTCCTCCTCCTCCTCCTCCTCCTCCTCCTCCTCCTCCTCCTCCTCCTCCTCCTCCTCGAGTTCCAGAGGCCGGGAATATGTTCTGCATCCCGGTGTCCTCAGGAAACCCCTGCTGAACACGGGGGCACCAGCCCACAGAGGAGAGCATCACCCAGAGCACATCTGGGATGAGAAGCGCTGATGGAAGCCAGGGACAAGGGGCTGGTCCCTCAGCAGGGGCTGCAGGAGCAGCAGGATGAGGATGGCAGCAGTGAAGTGAGCCCAGATCAAAGGGACCTCTTCCCATCCACGATTTCACTCGGGCTCCCCTTCCATTGGAAAAGCTCCTTCAGAGGTTCAAGAATGAAATTCCCTTGGGAAGCAATTCCCATTCCTTCTCACGGAAGAAGCAAAAGACAAGGGACATGAAGCCTGGAGGCCGGGAGCTCTTCCCAAGCAGACATTGTTCCTTATCGCACGCTCCCCGGAGCCCTTTTTCCTGCCTTTGTTCCAAAGTTCCAAGTGATGGGAGCAGCATTCCCAGTGCTCACCTGAAATCCCAGACAGGAATGGGACTCTCCCACACTGGCTCCAAACCCCACCAGTAATTGAGCCCCCCTCCTGGCATGAGCTCCTCTGTAAATCTCTGCTTCCCAACTCCCCTTCAGACCTCTGAGCTCCTGCACAGCCCAAAATTCCTGGGATTTGGATATTTTTTCCTTCTAGATGATTTTTAAGCATGAATCCATCCTTTCTATTTGCAGCCTCCAGGAACTGGGCTTAAAACTGGGAGAAATAGGAAAGCCAGGACAAAGTCTGGGTCCCCTTTTCCTTAAGGTGATGGAAAGCTGCTCACTGGGCTTTCCTTGGGATTTAAGGCTCATTTTGGTCCCTATAAGCCATACATTGCTGGTGGCACCCAACCAGGAACCCCTTGTGCAGGGATCTGGGTGAGACAGGGATGGATCCCAGCACCCTGTGAGCAAGCCAGGCCAGAGAGGATGATGTGCAAGGAGTCCATAAGGAAAGGCTTCAGGAAGCCCTAGTGTTGGGATGGAGGAACTTGCCCAAGGGATGGAGAGACATAGCCATGGGATGGAGAAACTGAGCTGTGGGACAGAGGCACCCATCCAAGGGATGGGGAATCTGCCCAAGGGATGGAGAAACACAGGAATGGGATGGAGGAATGCAGTCATGGGATGGAAGAACCCACCCAAGGGATGGAGAAACACAGTCATGGGATAGAGGAACACAGCCATGGGGTGGAGAAACTGAGCTGTGGGATGGAGAAACCCATCCAAAGGATAGAGGAATACAGCCATGGGATAGAAGAACACAGCCATGGGATGAGGAAACTGAGCTGTGGGATGGAGAAACTGGGCTGTGGGATGGAGAAACACGGCCATGAGATGCAGGAACATAGCCATGGAATGAAGAAACCCATCCAAAGCATGAGGAATATGCCCAAGGGACGGAGAAACCAAGTTGTGGGATGGAGAAACCAAGCTTTGGGATAGAAACTCATCCAAGGGATGGAAGAACACAGCCATGGGATGGAGAAACACAGCCATGGGATGGAGAAACACAGCCATGGGATGGAGTAACAGAGCCATGGGATGGAATGACCTGCCTACCACTCCACAACCATTAGCTCCAAGGTGATGCCCAGTTGCCCCATGATGCCAACCCAGTGCCAAACCCCCTAATCCAACACAGCTCCCCCCATAGGCACATAACTTGCGTAGACGGAGTGGGTTTTTGGGTGGAAACCACGCAGTTTCAGCTTCTCCAACAACACCTGCTGCTTGTAGCAAAACCCAAGCGGGAAAACACCTCTGAACGCACTAAGGAACAGGGAAATAAACGGGATTTGGGGTTGGGGGGTGGGGATTGAATGGATGGGGATGAAGGAGAAGGGGTTTGGTGCGGGAATAGGAAGCAGCGATGGGATGGGGAGGCCCCATTCGCGGAAGTGGCATCCCGGGGACGGGACCGCGATCGCAACGCCCCGGAGCCGCCGAAACGGCGGCTCCGGGGCGTTGCGATCGCGATCCCGTCCCTAAACGGTTGCAACGGGTGCGGGTTCGGGTCCTTACCTATCGTGCGGCTCCGTTGGAACCCCTTCGGCCACCGGGGCCGCGGCCATGGCGCTGCGGTGATGGGCGGGATCGGGGCGGACGGAGGCGGAGCTGCCGCGGGGATGTGCGGGATTTGTAGTGCGGGAATGGGGGGGGAGGGGGGGTGTTATGGGCATGGATGGGTGCTGTGGGGTGCAGATGGGTGCTTTAGATAGGGGGTGGTTTGGGTGTCAGTGGGTGCTTTGGGTATGGGTGGGTGCTGTAGGATGTAAATGGTGTGGGCATGTTTGGGTGCTGTAGGATGCAGATGGGTGCTGTGGGTGCTGTGGGCATGGGCGGGTGCTGTGGGATGCAAGTGGGTGCTGTAGGGTGCAAGTAGATGGTGTGGGAATATTTGGATGCTGTAGGATGCAGATGGATGCTATAGGGTACAAGTAAATGATATGGGCGTGTTTGGGTGCTGTAGGATGCAGATGGGTGCTGTGGGGTGTATGTGGGTTATGTGGGCATGAATGGTGCTGTAGGATGCAAATGGGTGCTATAGGGTACAAGTAAATGATATGGGCATGTTTGGGTGCCATAGGATGCAGATGGGTGCTGTAGGGTGTATGTGGGTGCTGTGGGAATGGATGGGTGCTGTAGGATGCAGGTGGGTGCTATAGGATGCAGGTGGGTGCTATAGGATACAGGTAGACAGTGTGGGCATGTTTGGGTGCTGTAGGATGCAGATGGATGCTGTAGGGTACAAGTAAATGATATGGGCATGTTTGGGTGCTGTAGGACGCAGGTGGGTGCTGTGGGCACAGTGGGTGCTATGGGCTGTAGGTGGGTGCTTTGGGCCATGGGTGGATGCTGCGAGCACAAGTGGGTCCATGGTCCCCATCACCCTTGGGGAGTGAGACTATCCATGGGAAACATGGGATGAGTGATCACCAGCACAGAGCTCAGCCTGGGGCTTACCTGGATCCAGAATCAAAGCAGACATTAGGAAGAGAAGGGGGATCTATTCCCATGGGGGTGCGCTGGGTCCCATAGAGCACAGCTGGGACGTGATGCTCTGTTGCATCAGGGACAGACTGGGGGGGTTTTGACATGAGATTGGGTGCTGCATGCATGGTAAATGCTGCACGTACCGAGCCCCCCATTCCCATTTTGGGATGCACCAGGATATTCCCTCAGCCACCCCCTAAGGCTCCCACTCCCACCCCTCCAATGACCTGCACAATAACACCGCTGCTGCTGCTGCTGATACGAAATCCATACCCATTTATTGACGGAGCTGTTCAATACATCCAGCCCAGCACCCGAGCGTGGCTGCACAGCACTGACGAGGGGTCCATGGTTACCAAAAACAGAGCATCACAAACAGGGAGTTTAGTATAAGATACTTTTACTGTTAAAACAATTCCATCTTTTTGCAAATAAACACTTTTTAATATATATATTTATATATTTATATATATGGTTACAAGTGATAAATTGGATTTTTTTCTATTTTTTTTCCTTTTTATTTCCTCCCCCCCCCCCATACACTTATGCACTAATAACTGGCACCGACGAGAGACATCCGGCTGTGCCGTGGGATGGGTGGCTCCAGGAGGGAAAGAAAAGAACAAAACGCTCCCAAAACGCTCCCAATTCCCCTGGATGCGATGCTCCGGGATGGGGCAGCTCCAGCTCCATGGGGCTGCCCATGCCCGGGGGTGCTGGGGGGGTCTCTGAACCCCATTTACTTACCGTGACTGAGCCCATGGGTCCCACCACGCCGCCCTCCCCAGCATCCCTTGTTGGCTCTGTATTAGCTCCATAGCACTGAGGACATGGGGGGGGCTGGACCTCAGGGTCTGCAAACCACCATGGACAAGGGAACGGAAGGGGAAGGATGCGTTTGTCCCTTTGGATTGAGGTGAGGCTCTCCCCATGGTTGCTGCCTCACAGGGAGCACCTGAATGGGCACAAACCACTGTCTCTGCTCGCATGCCATGGGATGGGTATTCCCACTCTGGAGCCTTCCATGGCCAAGCAGGTGGGTAAAGGGTGTCCCATGGAAAGGCAGTGATGGGAGAACACATCCCTCTGTGCGTGATAGGGAAAAACACCTTTTAAAGGGAAAAATATACCCTGAAGATTTCACTTCCTCCTCAAAGCTCCCATTTGACCACAGCGGGATGAGAAGCATCCCCAGCTTCAAGGTGATGGGGACAGCATCTGCATCAGGACCCCCATTCCCACTGCCCATTAATGACGTGTTAATGGGAATCGAGCCCTGTGCTGTGCCCAATGGGAGGTGGTGGGGATGGATAGGGGTGAACATCCAAACCTGCAGCCTGGGTCACCCAGGGCAAGGGAAGGGAGCTTTGCCAGGGGGTTTCCCCCATGGAGGGACATGGGTTTGGGATCCAGCGGCTCCCCCACTCCTCCATGGAGGTTTCAGTGCCCAGCTCCATGTCTGGTCCTTGGCTCTGCCCATTCTCCCCTTCCATACACCCCAACAGCCACAATGTGCACCCCGAGCATCCTCCTTGGATCCCTCAGCCCGGCCCTTCCTGCAGTCACTGCTCTGGCACAGCCCAGGACGGCATCACCACGTCTCCATTGTGGCAAGGACCAGTACAGCTCTGAGCACACGGGTCCTGCTGCTCCCAACCTGCTCCCATCCCAGCAGGGCAGGATTGGTCCCAGTATCACCACCAAAACAGATCGGATGAAGCACAAGCAGCAAAGCAACCAATTGAGCTTCCTCACCCATTGCTCCAAAGCCTGGGAGCTGTGGCTGGAGCAGGAGCTCTGGCTCCTATAGGAAGAGCCCTGGCTCCAATCCACTGTTGCTGCCCCATCCCTGGCAGTGCTCAAGGCCAGGTTTGGACACAGGGGCTTGGAGCAAGCTGCTCCAGTGGAAGGGGTCCCTGCCCGTGGCAGGGGTTGGAGCTGGAGGAGCTTTAAGGTCCCTTCAACCCAAACCATTCCATGACTCTGATTCCATGCTGTGCCAACCTGCCTCTGGAGAAGGACGTTAATCACAACTGAAGGGCTCCTTGGAGCAGGGAAATAATCCCGAGCCTCCAGTGCCTGAAGAGCAGTGAAGGAACCCGAGGGCTGAGGTTGCAATGGATTAAAGCAGAAGGTCTGAAGCTCTCCCCACCCCGATGCCACCTTCCCAGCTCTGCACAGGGGAAAACCAAACTCAAACTAAGGATTTCCATCCCATTACTGAGAGGAAACGTGCCCGATTCCCAAGGACAGAGGTAGCCTGGTTTTGTCTGGAGACAGACACATCTGGCTCCAGGGATGCTTCCCTCCAGGCCGGAGCAAGGTGATAACAGCGGTGTTAGCACAGAGGCAAAGGAATGCCCAGGGAAAACACACAAGCAAAGGATGGAGCATGGGCAGGGGCTCCTCATCCCCAAGGAAAGAGGTCGGGGGAGCTGAGATTCACCCATTGCAGGTCCCAGCCCCATGGACAAGGTGAGTGGAAGGAGCCTGGGCAGCGGATGGGGCTCACCCGAAAGCAGGGCCCATGATTGTCACTTGGTGCTGCCCCCCTGTGCTCATCCCACACCTCCTGTGGCTGCAGCTGGGGACAGGGACCCCGGTTTGGGCCATCAGCACCTTTAGGACTGGGACCCTGAATCACCCTCTCCATCAGCGGCTCCCCTCTGCCACCACAGCATTGCCACTGCTGCTGCAGCTCCTCCATGAGCACCAGGGCACAGCTCCTCCATCACCTGCTCCGTCCTCATGGCATTCCCAAAACATTCGGTTAATCCCTCCAACCCAACCCATCAGCCTACAGTGTCCCCCTCTCCCATCCACTTCCAGGGATGCTGACACCTCCTGCACCCCCTCCACAACCGCATCCAGCCCCACGTGTCCGGAGGATGCTCTGCCAGCTCCATGCCTCATTCCAGTGCCTGGAACAACCCCTTGCACCGAGCCAGCCACAAAGCCAACACCACAGAGCAGGCCCCTGCTGCAACATCCCAAAGAAAGCACCACCAGATCCCGCCAGCATCCTCCTGCCATCCCTATGCCCCTGTCTGCCTGCACGCATGGGTCAAACATCTTTGGAAACATCACCTTGGGAGCTGGGATGCAGCCTGGAGCCTGCCTGGCCAGCCCCCAGCCCAGCACATGCAGCCAGAGAGAGCCCAACCAAGGGCATCCTGCTGCTATTGCACTTTTCTTTCACTCAAGCGTCACTAGTTTGGCGCAGGGAGCAAGGAGGGAAGTCAGGGAATAGGGAGGGAAGTCAGGGAATAGGGAGGGAAGTCAGGGAATAGGCAGGAAGGTCAGGGAATAGGGAGGGAAGGGCCGGGCAGGGGGGTATGTACATGGGCAGGGGGTGGAGAACGGTCCAGCTTGCTCGATCCGGTTGTTCTTCCAGTGTGAAACAAGGGCCGGGATCTGCTCCAAGTGGTTCCCATGGGATTTTCTGCCCTGTTTTTGTTGGGGTTTTTTTTGCTTTTCTTTCTTTTGTTTTTTTGTAAAAAGGGGGTGAG
>NDXB01005712.1:42007-86678 GCA_002631895.1 Agapornis roseicollis | reverse complement strand
CCCCCCCCCCCCCATTTATTTTCCTCAAACAGCCTGTAAGTGAAAACCTTCATGGCCAAATCATTAAACCATTACAACCGGTTTTGGCTGCGGCCCATCTCTTGTGAACAGTCGAAGGATGCTGGGCTGGGAAGGGCTTGTTTTCTTTGACTGATGGGTTTATTCCATTAACTTTCATATTTCAAGGCTCTCTCCCCTTCCCCTAAACACAGAGCAGTAAATGAGAACCATGCAGCTGCCTCGGCCCCGGCCAACACGCGCCCCGGGGAGCCTTTCCAAGGTCCCCAGCGCGAGGCTTTCGCATCACCCCATGGAAACCACGGCTGATGCTGTCCTGGATGTGAAGCCAAGGCTCACCCAGGGGTGCTGGCTGGCAGCTGGGTCCCCTGCGTGGCTCCGGGTGGCCCGGTCACACCATGAGCGGGAGGAGGAAGGATGGAGTGGTCCCCGCTGCGCTGGGATCTGGCTCTGCCCATCAGTGACACGAGTCCGCAGGGCTCAGCCTGGCGCCTGCCCAGATCACAAGGCCATTGTTTTGGGGGACAAACCCAAGCCAGGCTCCTCTGCTCTGGAATGCAGCCTGCTGCCAGGAGGGGGTTTCTGAACAGCTCAAGCCTGGAGGTGACTCTTCCCCTTTAGCTTCATTATTTGCCTATGGTTAGCCCTTTGCTCTGGACCCTCATTGCCCCACAACACAGCACCCAGCTCCACAGAGATGTGCAGTCTTCAAGGCTGCTGCAGCAACACCCAAACCCAAGCCATTGGGATGTAACCAGGATCCCCTCGCACCCTATAGAACACCTCTGCATCCCTCCCTCTGCATCACAGCAGCTGCCTGGGCTCTAGGAGCCATCTCCAGTGCAAAGCTCACAGCACCTTGAAACAAGTGATCCCACCTTGAGCTCTACAGGGAAAGCATCACACAACCACACTGTGGGGTGTCCGTGGTGTTTTCTCCCCTCCTGCCTCTTAAATGCCTCTTCCCTCTGCTCAAGGAGACTATTTCTCCCAAGGCAGCCTCTAGAACGGGTAAGGACATCATCCCCCAGAACCCACCAGTGCCTGCCTGCATCACCAAGCCAGGAACCTGCCAGCCTCTTTGCTCCTTCTACAACAGCCCTGAGATGCTCCTGGTCACGCCATGGCCGCAGTGAAGGCCAGAGGAGGGTCGAGGATCATCATCATCTTCATGGAGCTTCTGGAAAGGGGATTTTTCCCAGAAAAGCAGCAGGGGTGTGCCCTTCCCCATCTGCCATCCCCAGCAAGCGGCCGTTGTGAAACACCCCATCTGTTTCAGCTTATCCAGAGGCAAAGAAAGATCCGAGCGAGAAAATAAGGCTCCAGTGTATATTTAGAAGTGCTGGATTTGGTTAGCGCAGAATGGAGCAGCGCAGGGCCTGGGATGGAGCAGCAATCGTTTATTCTAATGCCATTGCTTTGGTGTGAAGGAATCCATCCTCCAGGGGAAAGGCAAACGCATCCCACCATGGGCCACCAAAGGGATCCAAACCCAACGGTCCTGTCCCTGGCCAGGGCTGGCTGCCACATGGCCACGAGGGCAGAGCACAGTGCAGGGCCTGCAGTGGGGCTGTGATCCCATCGGCTTGCTGAGGAGCTGTTTGCCTCTCCCTAGGGAAAAGCATTGCTGCCTGGCAAAGGGATGGAGAGGAGGGCTGGATTTCTTCATCAGCTCCCTTGAAATCCATGTTGACTGCTGGGGCTGTGGTGGGATAACTGGAGAGTATGGGGATGGAGCGCATCCTGTGCTGCAGCACGTCTGGGCGCATCCAGCCATCACTGGTCACAGACCAGAGTCGGGAAGCATCCATCCCTCCGGGTCTCTGGAAGTCCCCAGGTCTTGCTGTGATGGTGCAGAAGCAGTTGAAATCTGCCACTGATCCCTGACACCCCACCTCTCCCCAGGGCCAAGCCAGGGTTAGGGTTAGACAGGTGAATGTCGAGGGGTCCTGAGCGATGCAAGAGCAGCACAAAGCATGCTGAAGTCAGCAGGCTCCCCCCAGCCAAATCCTGCCTCCCACCTCCTTCAGCATCACTCCTCGGGAAGGAATGCCATAGACTGAACAGATGATGTGAGTGTTGTCAAGGGAACGTGACAGTCACTGCAAGATGTACCTGCAGGCAGCTCCCACGGCACTGACCTCCTCTGAAATCCAGCTCCCCCGCTGCCTATCTTCGATGCCACCCTGCTTCCTCCAAGCTCACAACGACCCTCTTTGGTTTGTAGTGCTGAGATGGAGCTCAGTTAAACTTAACACAAGAAATGCCTCATAAAAACCACCACCAGCAACAGCATTTCCCACAGGATTGCGCCAGCAGCTCATTTATGGTGCCTTTGTACGTCAGCTTGTACATGGGCCCCTTGTCCAGGCCTGGAGCTCATGGTACTGCCTTTATGCAAACAGAAAATGCCCAAAGTCAAGACTAAGGGGAGCAATTCAAAGAGGGAAGAGGAATGCGAGTGCTGAGGCTGGAATGGGGAGAAGAGAGCATCACACCTCCCCTCTCACTGCATGCAAAATGAAAGAGCTACTTTGGGCTTGAGTGTTTAACCTGCTGAATGCACCGCAGCTGAAGTCATCTGGAAAGCAGCAATGACACCCAAAGCATTATGGTTTGCACCACTTGCAGCCATAAAGCCTCAGTTCTGCTTCAGGGCGGACGGCAGCATCATGCCTGGATCCTCTCCTGCATCAGCTGCCTCACGGGATGCCCAGGAGGGTAAAGGAGATGCTGGTTTGTGTCTGTTCTGTGTGCAGGATGGGAGCTGAGTGAGGCTGAGCTCCTCCAGCTCTCTGCAGGATGATGGAGCAGCACTCCTGCTGGGAACACCCAGCACCAGGACAGTGCAGGACAGGGAAGGCGTTCCCCTTGAAGCTGTGCTGTCGTGCCACACATTGTCCCTGGGGATCGCTTCTCCAGGCTGGCTCTGGGCCTTGGGCTCTTTTCCTCACGTCCATCCTTTGGGCTGGAGCTGTCCTGCACTGGGTGTGCTTCGTGGCAAAGCTTTAACCCACTGCCCTCTGCTCCCATCTTTGCAATGGGGAATTTCAGAGCACTGGACAAGAGATGCCCAACTGTTCAGAGCAAGGGAAAGACCTGGGATCTAACTGCAGGAAAAAGCCTGCTCTGGGTTGAGTCCTGGTGCTCACCAAAAAGTATCAACCACGGGATTAAAAGCCCAACTCCTCTTTTTACCCCCTTTACACTGAAGAGGTTTATGATTTGCTGCTGCTTCATCCTCTCTATGGTCCAGAAGGAGCATTCCTGGAGGGAATTTCATTCCCAGGAATCACTTCCTCCCACAGCCAGGAGGGATGTTTGAGTTACCATGTTACTCTGATGCCTCCATGAAGCCCAATTCTAGCAGAGCACCGACTCGGCCACACAGATCCCACAGCACCAGGCCTCATGTGCACCACTGTGTGCTGCAGCTCCAGGCTCCAGCTCCTTCTGCTTGTCCTTTGGGTTGGGAATCACCTCCATGTGGAAGGGAGGAAATTCCACCTGGGGTATCTTTGCTCTCTGACAGTGGAAGGGAAATGGTTTCACATCCACCCCTGCTCTCTTCACATACTCCTCTTGGCTGCCAGTGCCAGCTTCACTGCTGAGCATGGACCAGAGCTGAACTCTCTCCACAGCACCCTCTGATCCCTGCGCTGCCCACAAAGCATCACCTTTTGCTCCACTTAGACTTGAGCCCTGGCAGTGGAACGGGCAAAGCTGCCAGGCTCCTATAGAGCCTCCAGACTGCTGAGGCCGGGTGGGCTCTTTAGCAATAGATTTGCCATCAGAGGTAACTGATTTAAGGTACAGAAACGAGACACGTGAGCCCTGAGCCACGCTGCCCCCCAGCATCTCCATGTACAGCAAGACAAGAGGTGAAACAAAGGCTCCTCACCCGCTTTGTCTCAGGCACCAGGTCATCCTTCATCCTCCGCTTGGTCCAGTCCTTGGCGAGCTCATCCTCTGCTATCTCCTGAAGGTGGAAAACAGCCACTTGTGCCGACGTCCGGCGGATGCGGCCGCTCGGGGTCCTTTCGAAATCTTCTACGGGACCAGGCTCTGGCTTCACCTCTGGCTCCTCCGGAGGCTGCAAAGAGACGGAGTCAGGATGGGGATGATGAAGGGAGAAGAGGAGCCCAGTGCGAGGGGATACTGGGGTTTGGGCTCTGCATTGGCACAACCTGCATCATGCAGGGGGGGCTGAAGAGCCACCAACTTCAGACTGACTGCGTCCTTCCATGCTCCCACGTGTATAAACGTCTCCGTTTATTTGAGTTAGGGAGTTGATTAGAGTCGGATGCACTGTCAGTAGGCATCAAGAGAAGAGAAAAGGATGCTCCCCAAGGACTCATCCTGCCACCCCAGTGCTGGCAAGCAGCCGGTGCTTGCTTACTGCTGAGGGAGTGGCCTGAGCTCTGCTTTTCTTCCCTGCACAGCACGGATGCAGGGCGGGCTGGAGCAGCCAGGGAAAGGGAACACTGCTGAGCACTCTGCTCCCATAAACAGCATCCTGCTTTTTCCTAAGGGTCTATAGCTTGTGTCGTCCCTGTCCCTCCCCCCCCCCAGACACCGCATGGTACAACATGACGGGAGGGAAGGAGAAAACAGCATCAGTTCAACATCTGCACCTGCCTTGCCCGGCCCGGCCCTGCCCGGCTCTGTCCTGCCCAGAGGCTCTGCAGCTCTGCAGTCCCCCACGGGGGGGGATGGCCCCGCTCCTTGGGCTGTGGAGGCATCCGGGGGGCTCACCGAGGCCGTGTGTTCTGACCGCACATGGTAGTCGTGGCCAGCCTTGGACTTGTACTTCTTGCCGCAGTGTGGGCAGCTGAACACGGGCTTGTCGGCCTCGGCGAGCTGCTTCCCACACCGCTTCTGGTGGTACTGGTAGCCCATGAGGCTGGAGAAGTTGGCCACGCAGCCCTGCAGGGATAAGGAGAAGGGATAAGGAAGGTTGGGCATTCGTGTGCCCCTGCTCCAGGGAGGAACACGTCCCAAGGAGAGCCCTCCACCAACCCATCCCCTTGCAGGGATGTGTGACCACTGACCAGCCCCTCACCCCCAAAGAGCCACGGCAGCGCAAGATGGAGGGAGCATCCGCTGCTTCTGGCTCTACCTGTCCCAACACAGCATCAGAGCTCTCCAGACAGACACACAGGAGGCACTGGGAGGCACTGCCTGCACAGTCAAGCACCCACAGGGACAAACCTCTGCCACACGCCCCGTTACCTGTTGGTGACTTGTCTGCAACCAGCTCATCACCGTTTCAGCGTGCTTTGGTTTGGTTTTACACTGCGCTCTGCCCCTGCCTGAGCACAGGAAGCAGAACCTGCCCTTCGGTGCTGCTCAACCTGCCCTGTGCCCACCCTCCTGCTGGGAGGGCCCATTGCCTGAGCGCACAGAGCCAGCAGGATGGGACAGGGATGGCTGAGCTAAGGTGGAGAAGTCCAGTATGTGCCAAGGGATGCCTGGGGAGCACATGTCCCCCTCTGCACTGGGCAGCGCTCCTTCCACCCTTCACAGAACGAGCAACAGGAATTGTTCTCGTACCTCATTGGGGCATTTCAGTTTTCCCATCTGCTTTAGCACTTTCCTCAGCCTTTCCCGCTCTTCCTGTTCACCAAGTCCAGCGGTTTCCACAGGAACAGGCTGGAAACAAGGAAGTAACAGAAGAGACAGAGTCAACCATTTACTCGTGTCCTCCCTGGCAGGAGGAGGTGGCAAAGCTCTGCCTTAGAAGAGCTAGATCTCCCACTGCTTTACCACACACCAACACCTGCACTGGCAGGTGCCAGACCTGCTCAAGCCTTTCCTGCACTGGCACCCAAAGGGCGAGCAGAGAAACTCAGGAGCAGCTCCTGCACAGAGGATTCACCAGGCAGACTGAAGAGCAGGAGATGAACGCACAGGTAAAAGACAAGTCACAACTGGTAAGCACAGGACACACAGAGAAGAGGTTGTGCCTTGCCCTCGTATCCTGGAGGTGTACAAGATGGTTTTCAAGAACAGCATCAAAACTGGCACCTGCCAAATATTATCCATGAGAGATTTTGTGTCTGCTTCCCACTGGAGAGCTGGATTTAGAGGTTCGGGCAAGGCAGAACGCATCAGCCCCGGCTCTGCAGGCGGTTTTGGAGGCACAGCTTTGCACCCAAACCCCACCTCACCGCCCTCACTGCATCTTCCCCATCCCGGGATTTGAAATCCTGCTGTGTTTTTTGCTCTGTTCCCAGGATCAACACGAGTCCAAGGAGCAGCCAGGGAAGGAGCGGCTCTGCCCGGCCACTGGACTGAGCAGCATGGGAAATGCTGTGAAGGCGATGGTGTGAATCCTTCCTTTACCCAAAGGGAAGAGGCTGCTGAGAGCATCTTCTGCATCTGCACCAAGAAACAAGGCATGAGAAGAGGGCAGCCCAGCTCTTACCTTGCTGACGTGCTCAGCCATGGTGTGGTAATTCAGCCCAGCTTTGGACTTGAACTGCTTTTTGCAGTGCTGACACTTCAAGGCATCCTGCAGCTGAAGGAATCAAAGGCAAGTTACCACGGGGGTCAGAGGCCACTGTTCTTTCCTCCCAGGCCTGCTTGTCACTAAGCCCCATGGGCAGCTGCTCCCAGCAGTGGGACCCAGCAGGCAACCCGGTCGCACATCCCAGTCCCAGCCTGCAGCTCGGGAGCTTTCTCTCTGTTGTCCTTGATACTGTTATCAAACCCACATGCCCCAGGCTTTGGAAAACATTCCAGTTTGGATGGAGATTTAAAGGCCTGCTGGCTGCAAACATCTGGACCTGGTATCTACGTTTCCCTGTTAAAGGGTTAGGACAGAGGAGCAGCTTTGATCTATCAGTATGTTAGAGGACTGTGCTCTGCAGCACTATTAACTACAGCAGATGCTGGTGTACAAAACCCTTTCTGGGTGCCTGGACTGTTTGAAATTAAGATGCTGCTGGACACAATCACAGCAGAGTACTTCCCACCTCCCATTGCTCTGCTTGTGACCTGACTTGGCCTCCTGAGTGACTGGGGAGAGGCATTAAATGCACACACAGATGTGCAAGGGGAACTTGCAAAGTGAATAAGCAGAACATGACTCGTGCTGGGGCAGGTACCAGCATGTATTGACTCAGGAGGTGAATGTTCTGGGCACCAAGACACAGGATGTCTCGACAGGGAGCTGGTGCCTGGATGGCTGCAGCTGTTCCTGCTCCTCCTGCCTGGCTGATGTTTCACTTTCACCACTTCCCCCTTCAGTCAAGCCTGGACTAGAAGCCGGGGAGGGAATGAAGATGGAGCTGCAAATCCCTCCTCATCCTGACACTTGGGGGAATGAAGAATAAACTCACTGCAGCCAGTTGGGAACGACTCACGTGTACCTGTGCTCCCATCAGTTAACCTTGGTCCAGACCCAACCACTTGATCCTAACAGGGTGGATGCTAAAAGCCACTTAACTCATCAGATACCAATGCCAGCCCATTTGGGGTTTACTCCTCTGGTCCACACTGAAGAACATGCCATGTCCATGTTCTAAGAAGCCCTCCCACCCAGGACACTGGCAGGATTTACCTGCTCTCACCTCTTTCAGGCCCCAGCGTGTTGCCACTGTCCCCATCCCTAACTTCCTTTCCAAACCCAAGGGAAACAGAGCAGACTGCTCAGCAACAAGCGAGGAATGGAGAATTTCTGTTGGTTTATAAGAGTTCTGGGAGCCTGCACATCCTCTTCCCATTGTCCAGCTAAGAAATACTTCAGTCATTAAAGCAGAGAGCAAGCTGAGAGGGTGCCTCTGCTCCAGGGTCACTTCTGGTGGCTAAACCACATGCCTGTAGCAATGGGACCTCCCTAAGGGTGTGCCATAGGTTCATCTTAGAGGCGAAATGCCCTGGTCAGGCACTCAGAGCTTGGGGACCATCCCCGATGGACCACAGGCTGCTCTGGTAGGGATTCTGTGAAGCATCCCAGCCCCAGCAAGGGCTGCTCCTCCCAAGGAATGGTGACAAAACACCCACTTGAAGGGATGAAGCCTATTTATAGTGGCCTATCGCTGCTCAGCAGGCCTGCATGGAGCCTGGTTTAGCTTGGGAGATGCTCCAAAGCACAGGATACATGAGCAGTGATGGCCAAGATCCCACTCCACCCCGCAGCCAGGAGGACATCAGAGGAGGCAGGATTGTGCCCAGCATCGATGGGGTTGGAACTAGATGATCTTAAGGTCCTTTCCAACCCTAACTATTCTATGATTCTATGATGCAGTCCAGGGTTTGAAAGGGAGAGCATCCTCCAACTGCTGCCTAAATAGAGAGGCAAAGGCTGAGCAGGCATTCACAGACAATGAATGTGGAATCGAAGCCGAGCCCCATATTTTCCAAGCAGGAGGCATCGATCCCACGCTGCCTTTCTGTGGTGATGGCTCTGCACCGCGCCAGGTGACGGATGAGGATGCAGCCCTCTGCTCTGATGGATGGTGGCGTGGCACAGAGACCATTGCTCACTGCACCATTACTGAAGTCCTGCTCTTGACAGCCTGCCTGAGCCCATCCAAGCACGATGCCTCCCCGAGACGTGCTCTCACTCAACCACAATTTATCTGGTCTGATGCAAGCCGTGGGACACTGAAATCCCTCAGCCAGCACTCAGGAGGAGGCCGGATTAGAGACAGCTCCAACAATCTCTCCAGCCTTACAACTATTCATTTAGCTACTAGAAATACCCAGCTCTGCTGCAGACACCAGGGCCAGGGCCTCAGACCACAGAGGGATTCAGCATCTCAGTTAGAAAAGACCTTGAAGATCATCAAGCCCAACCTTTACCCCAGGAAAACCGCTAAACCAGGTCACTAAGGGCCTCCATCTACATGGTTTTTCAACACTTCCAAGGAATTAGGTGTCCATTCCCTCTGAATCAATGCAAGGCAATCATCCTCCCTCTGAAGATGACCAGCAAGCCTTATATCAACCCCAGCCCAGAGCACCAGTACACATTTATGAGCTGCACACATACGCATCCATTCCCTTTACAAAATGCATGTGTGGGTGACTGGATAAAGCAAGTCCTTACTTTCTGGCACACGTCCATGTGCTTTTTGAGCCCCACGATAGTTTTCCTGGTTACAACACTGCAGGTTGGACAGGCGACTTCTCCCTTCTCACTGATCTCCCGTTGCCACTGGTCCTCAGGGTTTGCTGGTGAGGGAGAGGAGAGGTGTTACACCCAGCCACAGAGCCCATAGCCTGCCTGGGCTGAGGACAACCCTGCTGTGAGCCTTCTTCATCGCCGTAGAAAGCACTGAACTGGGGAAAGTTCTTGATGTTAAAGAGGAAACACTCTCCCAGGCATAGGTCAAGCCCAAACCAGACACAAACCCCACAGCTCTGCCTGCCCCACAGATCCTGAAGCTGCCTGAACAAACTGGTCCCTGGGTCTCTTCATATACCTGACCTATTGGCATTTGATAGGGAAAAGGAGGTTCACCCCCATTCCAACCCTGCTACATCCTGCAAGCTGGGAGTTAAAACATGATCATGTCCTGGGCTACCTGATCTTGCCATGTGTGGAATAACCACCCCCTGCCACATGAAGCAGGAGTAAAACAAAGGTGAGCATCTTGGCTCCATTGGGATGTGTGCCTGGGAAGCTTCCCTGGCACTCCTCTTCCCAGCAGACACACAGGCAGCAAGAGGAGTGCTTGCTTCCAAGCATCTGCTTGTTCAAGTGTCTGTGCCTGGCTTAAAAACCACCCAAACCAAGAGATTCGTGGGGTCAAAACCTGCTCCCAGTAATTCTCAGCACAGTGATGCTGGGCTTCCAGCAAGGGGAGCCCGGCCTGAATCCATCCCACCAAGTCTGTTTATTCGGGTGCCTTTGCACAGCTCTGAGCTCTCAGGGTGATTTGTTTGAATCTGAAAGCAGTGCAAGGCACTGCAGCTGTGTTTATCTCGCACATCCTGCCTTCCTCCTGCTGTCACAGCTCCCAAGGCAAGGCAGCAACCTGCGCTAGGATGTAGGATGTGCCTCGGAGAAGACATAACCATGCTGAGAGCTTTGCACTGCCACCGGTCGTGGAGATGACGGTTAGAAAACTGCCATTTACCCAAGCTGTGGCCACAGTGAAGCCAGGTGGAAACAGCCGGATTTTGTGCTGCTTCTGCTCACAAACCTGCTGGAAACCTCACCCAGCTGGGCAAGGAGGGATATGGGAGCTGCAGGTGAACAGGGAGACCACGGTGGGGACCATATAAGCCTGGAGCAGAGCACAGGGTAAGTGCTCCCGTGCTCTGCCTCCACCAGCCTCACCTGCTGGTAGGTGCACAGCCGCTTCCTTCTTCACAGCAGCTCCTAGAGGTTTCTTTTTCAGCTCCTCCACGCTGGTGCTCCCCTCCAGCTTCTTGGCTCGATGAGCTTTTGCCTTATCCTCTGCTTTCACAAGACCTGTAGAGAGACCAGCTCACTTTTAGCAGGGAAAATAATGCCTTCCACTAATCCAGAGACACCAGACTGGCTGCAGCCCTGCCAAGGATGTGTGCATGGGATCAGGTCCATAAATATGACAAGCAATCGTAACAGCTTGTGGTGGTTCACGAACAGAATCATCTCCCCCCAACCCAGGCAGTTTATGAACTGTGGGAACACCATGGCAAAGTGGGGTCGGGTGCTGCTGGAAAGGCAGACTGTGAGAAAGACAGAAGGGGCCAGAAGGGCACTTTGCAATGAACTGAAATGGGGAACATTAACAGCAAATGCAGGCTATAGAAGTGAAGCTCCTGCTGATGCTCCTGCACTGGAGAGGCTGATTGCTTATGCCAAGGAATTGTGGTCCCTCTTATAAAACTGGGTAAACTCTGGGATCCCGGATACCAGGGAGATGCAGGACCTTCCCTCCCTGGATCTGTATGCACTTGTCATGATACACATGGGTCTCTTCCCATCCCAATGTGTGCTGGGAAGGGGCAGGAAGGACCAGGAAAATAGGGGTGATTCCTTTGGCATATCCAAGAAATGGAAAACATGAGTGCCAGGGGCAGATCCACACCTGCCCTATGAGGGTCCATGTCCCTCTGAAAGTATGGGGTGTGAGTCTGGGTCTGAATGCAGACAGCACCCACGATGGGTGCTGGTGGCACCCTTGTCTTTGGGGAGAGAACTGCCACATTGAGCCCAGCGGATTGAGGCAAATGCCTGCCTCATCTTCACTCTCCTCCTCAGGAAGTGGGTCAATGGGGGACCTGCTTATTGCTGAGGAACCCGCAGCAGACATTTCAGTCTGTGGCAGAGCCTCTGTGGGGTTGTTAAGGGGAACAAGCTCAGACATCCCAGGAGCAAGGGGAAAGGCAGTCGCAGACACCACATCCAGACTGCTCGTCAATTAGTGTTTAAGTCCTTCAAAGCCATTAGTGCCTCTGCTCCGAGTGCCTCTCATACTGGAAGGTGCTGCCTCCTGCCTGGAAATCCACTCTTTGTTTCCCTCATCAAGCATATTTCATGGGCAATGTGAATCCAGTTGCTCTTGTAGCAGGGATGCTCCTGGTTTCCCCGCTCCTTTCCATCCTGGTTGAGTACACCTATGGAGCATGAGCACAGTCGCACTTGCTCTTGCTTTGTCAGGCTGAAACAGCAACTCCTGAGCCTCCTCTCAGAAAACATCCCAGCAACACGTCTCTTCTCCCTTGAATTCATCTTCTTGACTGTGAGCGACCAGCACCGGAGCATCATCTGAGGGACGGATGCGTCACGCAGCTTTTCCAGGCACAGAAATGCCCCTCGATGCCCTTGGAAATGCTGTGACATCCCAGGATGGTGGGATGATGATGATGAGGTGATGTTTCTCGTGCCTTACTTGTCAGCAGTTCATTACTCTTGTGATCCAGTTGGACATACCCAGATCCTTTCTTCTTTTCCCTAATTCCCAGCAAGAGCAGCCAGGGCTGTTATCAGGGCCAGCTCCACTGCTGCCTTCAACTCCCTTTACAGCACTCCTATGGTAAAAGGCACCAGCTTCTTCAATGCGATGTCCCCATGCTCCAGGTGTCTGTCACATTCCTCCTCCACAGGGACTCCTCTTGGGAATGGGGCTTCCCTGTAAGACCCCAGGATGAAGCCACAACCCTAGAGCCCCTGGAGCCACCCCTCTGTTACCTTTGAGTCCAAACGTCCCCGAGATGGACGGCTGCTCCCCCGTAAACTTCTTTGGAGTTTTCTGTTTCCTTCCTGACTCAAAAGAGAGAAACAGAGAGATTTGGTCAAATACCTGCATTGCCAGGGGAACCAGCAGTCCCAGGGCATGCGGTGGGCACGTGCTCTATGCCAGGGATGGATCGCCTTGAGGAGGCCTTTACCACGATGAAACCTGCGGCTGTTGAATGGCACCACCCACCAAACAGCATCAGGATGCTGCTTCCCACCCCAAAACCCCAGCAGAAATAATGGGATCCAGGGTTCATTCCAAGAGTGGAAGTGGTGGCCCTGTCTTGTGCCAAAAGTCCCCTCGGGCAGGTTCAAGCCATTCCCCTTGGCCTGGCCCTACAGGCCCTTGTCCCAAGTCCCTCTCCAGGTTCCCTGCAGCCCCTTTAGGCACTGGAGCTGCTCTCAGGTCTCCCCTTCAGGAGCCTTCTCTCCCCCAGGCTGCCCCAGCCCAGCTCTCTCAGCCTGGCTCCAGAGCAGAGCTGCTCCAGCCCTCGCAGCATCTCCATGGCTTCCTATGGACTCTTCAAGCAGGTCCCTGTCCCTCTCGTGTTGGCACCTCAGAGACCCCCATACATCTACCACAGGTACCACCAGGCTTTAACGCCCAGCGGAGCCACAAGAAACTGAGTTGGGGGCAAGTTATCAGGATGCTGAAACTTGGGACCATTCAGGGAGACACTCGCATTGGCTGGAGCAGAGCCCCTTCCCCAAGGACACCCCTCTGGAGCCAGTGTAGCCCCAGGCTCTAATCTTACTGTGCTTCATCCTCTCAGGGTCTTCCTCCTGCAGCGAGGCCTGGCTGCCTCCCTGCTGCATGGTGTCCTTGCCACTGGAGGACTTGGCTGTGGGGGTGGCAGCTGCCATGGCCTCAGCTCCGGCAATGTGGAATTCCTTGCTTTCCCGGCTCTCTGCCAGGCACTCGCCATTCTCCGCGTGCTCCTGGGCCACGGCTTTGTCCGTCTTTGCCTGTTTGGGATGGATGGTGGGGCAAGCTGAACTCTCAGCAGCTCTAGGGCAAAGCACAGAGGGCTTGTTTAAAGAGGGCTTGTTACACAGATGTCCTGACACCTCTCCCCCCTCGCCAGCCCGGATCATGGGAATGGAGGTGGGCACATTCCCCTTCTCCCAGCTATCCCTACAGCACCGCCACGCAGCCCAGCCACAGCCTCCTACCTTTTCTTGCCACTGCTCTTCCCAATGGCCTTGGGCACTTTGTTTTCTGCTTTGCTGGTTGGCACGGGCCGGTCCAAGTGATTCCAGAGCCGATGCTTTTCCAGCTGGGTTTTGGAGGTGAAGGCAGCTTCGCAGTACGAGCACGAGTAGGTCAGCTTCTCAGAGATTGCACCCTGTGTGAGCAGGGAGAGACAGGGGAGCACGGATGTGAGACCATGACAGGGACGGGCTCTTCCTGCCGCAGGTATGGCACAGAGCATGGGTAGCATCCTTCTGCCCCTCCAAATGGTTACCGAGAGCCCACGATCCCCAAAGCCAAGCCTCCCACTGAGCTGGAGGGACCCCAGCCTCTCTCATGCACATCTCATGAACCACTTCTGGCCCATCCCTGTTTTAATGTCATGTTTCTCCTTGGGGTATAAGGCAAAAGAGGGGCTTTACCCTGCAGAGGGTAAGGTATGAGCAGGGCACTGGAGAGGACAGGCATCCCTCTGGTCCCCTTACCCCTTGGCAGCGCTGATAGTGGTACTTCAAGCCATAAATGCTGGGGAACTCCAGCCAGCAGCCTGCATTGGGACATTTCACCCTGGAGTGGGCTTTGAATTCATCCTTCCACTGGTTCATCAGTGGGAGCTGGGAACAGGAGACACAAGACACGCTGGTGAGGGAAGAGCATGCATCCAGCTGCATCCCAAGGGGCCACGTGGGACTTGTGATCATTCCTGTCCGACCCTTCCAGCCCCAAAGGGAGCCCAGGGCTGTGTTTCAGTGCAGTGGTGCTGCCTCCAGCCAGAGGAGCTGGGAGAGATGCTGCAGGCTCTACAGGTTAATGTGCCTCCCCGAGCACACGCACGCTCCCAGCCAGGCTAAGGGAATAAATCAGGCTAGAAGCCACCTAAGTGATTTAATCACCCCATATTTCATCTAGGCAATAGATCACCCCATAGCCGTGCTCTCCTGACAAACTGCTCCGTGTGTTGTCCATGCTGCTGTGCGGGAATGAAACTGCACGAGTCTATGGGGAATAAATCACCCCTTTACTGGATCATCAGCCAAACCTGACGTGCCTGTGAAAGAATCCAGCTCATCTGGGCATGGCGCTGGGAAGGGGAGGCTCGAGGGGGTTTGTGCTCCCTAACCAGGGTTTTGGAGGATGCTGGATGCCTGCATGGAGGGGATGGAGGGGCAAAGACATTGCTATGCCCACGACAAGGCTGCTCTGATGATTAAGCCCCTAGGAAGGGAAGGTTTAACCTTGGAATGGGGCTGGCTGGAGCATACAGTGCAGGCAGATGTGGAGGGCAAGGCAGGGAGGGCATCGGGGAGCATTGGGGTCTTACAGGGATGTCTTTCAGTGCCTGGTTCTCAGCCTTGGGTCGTCCTTTCTTCCTGCCTTCGGATTTGTCACTGGTTGCATTCCCTGCAAACAGAGGCAGTGCCCGTCACCCGCTGCTGTCCCGGCAATCCCACTTCCCTCGCTCCATGCAGCCTATGGACACACACAGGGCTCTGGGCTGAGTGTCCCTGCCCCGGCTAGGATGGAGATTCCCCTTTGGAAGGCAATGCCAGCTCCTCTGCAGCTCGGTGCACACCCGCAGATCCCTGAGAAGGAGGCAGCGGCTTCTCCTGGTACCCACTGACCCATCTCCTTCCATTTACACAGAGCAGTTTTAGCACAGCTGGGGTGTGCTTTGGAATCCATCCTTCCACTTGGATTGGAAGAAATCCTTCAACAACGACACTCTTTAGCTAAAGAAATCCGTGTCTGGGCAGGCTGTTGAGCACAGAAATCCCATCCCTTCTCTGGATCAAGACCTGGCTTGGGATGGATGCTCCCTGTGCCAACCAGGCTCCTGCATCCGAGCAAAGCGACTGCATCCAGCGTAATTCACCCCGATGACATGAACCCTGTCAGCCATTTCCACCTCCAGCCCCATCTCAGAGAGAACAATGAAGTATCTTCATCACAAAGTGTCCTTCACTCCCCCTCATCGCTTTCAGTCCATCTAAGCCAGAAGCAAGGGCTAAAAAAGGGCTGCTAAGATGTGGCATGGGGAAAACCACTCTCCTGAACACAGGTATGCTCATACTGAGCACAGCTGGAGCTCATTCCCATCAGTAGTAAGTTATAGCCCTCTGTTAGCAATTACAGCCTCAACCCCCTCAAGGGAAGAGGGACATTTGGGAAACATTTAGGGCACAGGCATTTCCATGCAAAGCTGCTGATTTTGGGTGCCCTGGTCTCAGACACATCAGTGGGGTCTGATCCTCACCCAGGGCTATCACAGAACTATACAGTCACAGTGGTTTGGGATGAAGGGATCTTAAAGCCCATCCAGCTGCAACCCCTGCCACAGGCAGGGACCCCTTCCACTGGAGCAGCTTGCTCCAAGCCCCTGTGTCCAACCTGGCTTTGAGCAATGTAAAGGCAGTGAGAGCCTCGCTGTGCCCGCCAAGGGCATCAGCCCAGTGTAAGCAGACAGAAGGGCCTGGAGATTCCTGGATAGAGCAATCAGCCATCCATCAGAGTGACAGCCCACAGCAAGCGGGTCCCCTGGGGCTCATCGACTCACAACCCTCCATCCCGGGGGCCACGACCCAGGAGACAGCAGATGAGCTGAGCTCATTTAAGCCTTTCCCTCCTTTGATGTCCCATTCAGCCACCAGCACCATAACCAGCAGTGAGCCACCCATCTCATTAAGCCAGAAAGGGAGACACCGGCTCCATCGCTCCCTTCCCGTTCCCAGGGACAAGCTCCCTGCAGCTCCAAGGGGATTTTCTGGACCAGGCACAGTCCTCCCCAATGGATTAAAGCAAAGGCACGATCAGATGCACTCACCCCCCCTCATTATGGCAGCCACCCCCCTAATCCTGCCCCCAGCCTCACCCCCTTTGCCCCATCCACCTCCATGGAAAGGAAAAGCAGCTCCTTACCAAGCTTGGGCAGCTGTGCCGGTGGGTTTATCCTTGTCTCTGTCCTGCTTTCCTTGCTGGCAGTGGGTTTGTGAGAGCCTGCAGTTTTTCTTCCACCTTTATAGGTATAGGAATCCGCCATCTCTGAAAGAAGCAGGAGAGACACTAAAATTCACTCCTTGGAGCCGAGAGCAACACATGCTGAAAGCAAGGAGAGCTGCTGGGAGGGAGGGAGGGAAAGCCGGGATCTATCCCACAGCTGACAGAGTCCCACAGAGAGAAGCAGCAGGACGCGATTCCCAGGATTTGTTCTAGAGTCCAGCAACGCCACCACGGACATGGCTGAAAAGCTGCTTTATTATAGGCTGGCTTCCCCTCCACATCCAGCAGCAAAGACTTTAATGATGGGCTGCCTGTGCCCCGAGAAGCAGGGAATAAATGGCTTTTCCTCGCCGCTTATTCCTCGCCTTTCATTTGAGACACCCAAAGAAAGAGGAAACCAGAGTGCGTTTTAATGAGCAGATGTAGTGATAAATTTCCAATTTTCCTTATTAATGGGAAACTGTTACAAACTGAGGAGTGGGGACGTTATCTGAATTTCCCCTATTAATAATTCAATTTGGCTGCTCCATAAATAATGAACATCAGGAATTATCGCACAAGGCCCACGCCTGCTCCCAAGGGAAGCGGGCAGCAGGACACCCCTCTCTCTGCTTTGGCAGTGCCATGGCGTGGGTTCAAGCACCTTCCTCCCTTCCCAACAGCACAAAGACACACATGAGGATGGGGCTGTGTCTGGAGCATCAGGCTCCTGGGAGGTGATTCCCTGGACCACCATGGATAAGACCCTGGATGGGATGGGATGCTGATCTCAGCCAGGCACTGACACCATGACTATGGGAAGTGCCAACTAGTGACTTGTTCATTTCTGCTCAATCCACACACAGAGGTTTGACTCCTCATCCCAAATGCCTCCAACAAGATCACACTTAGCATCATTTAGCTCAATGGACCGCATGCACTGAGCATCCACATTCATCCTGCCTTTCCTTGTCCCCAGAGAGATGCAGAGGTCAGGAGAGCATCCTGGATCATCGGCCGCGCCATCAACACGTAAGACACAAAGGTCCATCAGTCCCTTCTGAGGTGCCCCAGGGTTTTTCCATGCGGGATCAGGCACATCACATGCAGCACACATGCTTCAAGAGCTGGCAAAAGCTTCTGGCACGTGTTTGGCTGGTGACATGTATGCGGTTGCATGGACATAAAGGTTAACGGGATCAAGCGAGACATTCCAGCCTTGGCAACAGGTTCTCTGCCGTTTGCTGGTGAGCACAGGGAGTGTTGATTCAGCTAACTTGGAGTCATTTGGTGGGAGACCTGAGCTGCCCATGGGGATGTTGGGATCCCTGCGGCCTCTTCCCATATCACAGCTCCACTCTCACTTGTGTGAGACCATCCCTGATCCTCTATGGATGAACATGCCAGTCCCTTCCTTCCTCTGCTGTCTCTTGGCACCTCTTAGTGATGCTCAGACAAGTTGCTCAAGGAAGACTCATGGAAGACCAGTGAATTGAAAGCTGGAACAAGACCTCAGTGCTTTACAACAGGGTGTAAAGCAGGGGGGAACCCACACAGCCAACACCTTAACCCAACCTGGGCCAGTGCTGAAACGCAACCAGGCCCCTTGTGAGCACGGGGGCAAAGGCAGAGCAGGACCCCACACACTGAGTGGTGGCCACCAGCACACCCAGCAGTGAGACCCCAGTGCAGGGCTGCTGTTGGACCACAAACCTCTTTGTCCACCTCGCAGGGCAGCTCCAGGAGCACTCGCAAAGGGTGATGCACAGGGCAGACCCCAGTGATGGCCAAGTACCCACATCCTGCATCCCCGCATGCCCTACGGCAGCGCACACCAAAGCACCGGAGCAGCAGCGATGCCGAGCATCACTTCCAACACTGCCTGCCCAAAACCATCACCACGAGGTGCTCAGCTCAGCTCTGCCCCTTAACACGTCTGTCCCCTCAAAGGGATCCTTCCAGACAGCAGAAGAGGTTCTGAACATCTTCTGCTTTTCCATACCAAATACCCCAGAGATCCCAGAGGAATTGCCCCATGGCCAGAGAGCAAAAATCAGCCCCTTCTTAGTTCTTTCCTTGTGATGTCCAAACTTCCCACTCCTTTTAGGGTAACACATGCTGAAACTGGGCAACAGCCCGTGCCCTTCCATGCTTCTGTGATGGTGAAAACCCTTCTGCATCCAGCAATGGGAGGAGGTATCAGCAGGTCCTGCTGCGAGCAGGGCGAGGATGAGGTGTGGGAAGGTTGGGAATAGCAGCATCTTCACTGCTGATGCCTCCAGCTCTTCTTAGGTAACTTCTTACAACTTTGCAGCGGCATTTCCCAAGTGTCCCACTCCAGCTCCAGGAAAGAATTCCCGTGCCAACACAGGGACCAGTGTGGGATGAGCAGAGGCTGAGCTGGTGGTGCTGAGAGCAAGGGTGAGGAGGAAGCCTGTGGCCACAGGAAACAGGGAGAGGTTGGGAACCTGCTGTGCCAAGGGCACCATTCTGGAGCCACCAGCACAGCCAGATTTGACAAGGAACAACAGCGTCCCAGGCACTGACAGCCCCAAAGGGCTCTTTCCGTCCATGGAAATTGGGAATAAAGTGGAAAAGGACAACTAATTCCATGGATAAATGCCTGTCTGCGACCTCGGAAGGGGTCTGCAGGAGCGCAAGCATGGACAGGGATGCTTGTGACCCTCTCAGCTCCACGATGGTCTCATGGCTTAAGGGGGAAAGCCACCCATTGGTGCTGACCACGGATTCTCCTGGCGTGTCTCCCAACCCAGTCCCATTGCTATGGATGCTTCGGACCCAAACCAGCCACCCACTGATGTGCTCCAATTCACCAACAACTCCAGACACAGGCAATGCCAAAGGTGAGCGAGCTGCTCCCCTGCCCACGGTGCCATGGACCAGGCAGGATGCGGGCAGGGATGTGACAGGTCCAGCGCAGGTGACGATGCCAAAGGACGCTGCCTTGTCCATCACTTCGGGAACTCCACTGCCAGCCTGGAACCACGGCCACGCAACTTCCCGGGCATGAAGCCGACGGAGATGCCTCCTTGGCAGGGATCAGATTTACCCTCTCCGGAGGCTTCCCATGGAGGGACCGAGGCGCTGGTGAAGCCGCCCGTCTCCATCACCCTGCCGGGGGGCACAACGGGAGCGGCTCTGGATGCGGTGAAGTTTGGCAGCGTTGGCAGCACGTTAGGGCCAACCCCTCGGGCACGGAACCACGGGGGCAAAGCACCCGCACACCCCCGCGGACAATGAGCCCGAGGCGGGCACCGGCTGCCCCGCAGCCCCAGCGGGCCCGGGCGCCGCTGTCATCGCCGGGGCCCGCCCGTGCCACCCCGGTCCCCCCGTGCAGCGGGGCCGCCGCACCGGGCCCGTCCCCTCTGCCCGCGGCCTGCCGGGGCCCAGCGAGGGCCGGCGGGGGACGGGAGGGCCGGGCCCGGCCGCGCCGCCGGGAGGGGAAGAGCGAGCGGCAAAATGGCGACGCGGCGGCGGGCGGAGCGGAGCGGAGCGGGGCGCTGAGCGCAGCGGGGTCCCCGCCGCGACGGGCCGGGGGCTGCGGGGCGGGGGTCGGTACCGCCGGCGGCGGGGCCGCAGCTCGGTGCTTACCTCGGCGGCGGCTGCGGGCCGCGGTGCGGGGCGCGCAGGGCCGGGCCCCCCCCCGCCCACCCCCGGCCGGCGAGGCGGTGCCACCCGCGGCTGCGGGGCCGGGCCGGGCCGGGCCGTGCGGGGCTCCCCGGCGCGCCCACACCCGCGGCAGCGCCGCGCTCCGCTGCCGCGCTCCCGCCCGCCGCCGCCGCCGCGGCTCATGCGCGCTCCCCGGCCCGCCCCGCCCGGCCCGGCCCGGCCCGCCCCGCGCCCAGCACCGGCCCCGCACCCGCGGATCTCGCGTGGCTCCGAGGAGCGACCGGGACCGGGACCGGGGCTGGGACCGGAGCGGGCCGGGCGGGGACGCGGCAAGGGCTGAGCCGGACCCCGGCGGGTAGGGGAGGGCAGGGCGAAGCGGGGTGGGTCCGGTCCCTTTCCCACCCCTCCAGGGTGCGGGCAGCGCTGTCCTGCCCGTTATCCTGCCCGTTATCCTGCGCTTCCCGGGTGTCCCGCGCGTTATCCTGCCCTGCCGGGTGTCCTACCCGTTATCCTGCCCTGCCCGGTGTCCTGCTCGTTATCCTGTCCTGCCCGATGTCTTGCCCGTTATCCAGCCTCTTTCGGGTGTCCTGCCAGTTATCCAGCCCTGCCCGGTGTCCTGCCCGTTATCCTGGTCCTGCCGGGGTGTTCTGTCCGTTATCCAGCCCTTCCCGGTGTCCTGCCCGTTATCCTGCCCTGCCCACTCTCCTGCCCATTATCTTGCCCTGCCCGGTATCTTGCCGGGGTGTCCTGCCCGTTATACTGTCCTCCCGCGTGTCCTGCCCGTTATCCTGCCCATCCACGGTGCAGGCAGGATGCCCTTTCCATCTTTCTACCATCCAGGATGCCGGCAAGGTGTCCTCCCTGTCATCCGCTCCTCCAGGTTGCCCTGCCTGTTTCACACCCTCCAGTGTCGAGGCAGGGTGCCTTGCCCGTCGTCTTACCCTGCAGGTGCCCTGCCCATCATCCTGCCTCCCATGGAGCCGGAAGGATGCTCTGCCCATCCATCCCTGCTCTAACCCCGGGCTGCAGCTTCCAGGAGGCTGCGGACCCTCCCCAGCTCTTTGGGATGAGATTGGATGCGAGGCTGGTGCAGTGTCCATAGGACAGCCTGGTTTTCCCATCTCCTGCTCTCGGGAAGCTGCCACAGGGCAGAGCCAGCCTTGGTTACTGGCACCGGCAACACTCAGCTGGGTCACTGGGAACACTGGGATCCAGCACCGCCATCCGAATGCCCGCAGCAGCCCAGAAATGGGGCAAAACCAGGCAAATTCTGCCATGGGAGAGCAAAATCCAGAGCAGCCATGGCTCCTGCGGCCACCCTGCATCACCATCACACGGTGCTGCCGGGACCGGGGAGGCCCCGTGGTGCGGGCACGCAAAAGCAAACCGAAAACCCCAACCCCGATCCAAGCTGGAAGTTCCCCTGCGGTTCCCGTCTTTGTCTCCACCATGGGGAAAGAGCTTAATTAATGTCTGTGGAGAGCAGGGAAAGCTTTGTGTAATTGCTGGGTATTATCTGCGGAACGGAGGGTGATCAGCGGGGTGGGAGGGACGGGCACAACCCACCTCCTTTGTATAAAATGAGGCATATCCGAGGCGCTTTTGCATCCCAGCCAACGAGCTGCCTGCCGGGAGAGCTGTTAACCTGCAGCAGGCAGCGAGGCAGCTGCCTGCTGGGGCTGCCAGGCAGCTTCACATGGGACCTTGGCAGCATCCTCAGCACCTTCCAAGTCTCCTCCTCGCTACAAGGCTGCAGATGGTACCCAGTCTCCTCCGCTGCAGCATCCCGATGGGCACCGCATGCACCCTGCGTGTGTGTGGAAGTGCCACTGGGTTTCTGCATCTATCAAAGCACAGTTTGGTGTCTTGAGGGGGAGAGGGTGATGCTCAGAGCCTGGTCACCCGTGGGGTCATGCAGGGGCTTGGAAAGCAGTTGAGGTATAGAAACTCTGAACTCGTGCAATATAAAGGCGAGCACAGCTGCTATTTTCCAGGCCATGCTGAGCAAAGGGAGCCAAGGAATGGACTTGAAAAGAGCAGCAAATGTTGAACAGATGCTGAGGAGTGTTTTGTTTCACGTGCAGAGTTGTACCGGTGCGGAAGAGCAGTGCTGGGAAGGGGAGGAAGGAGAGAGGAAGAGGAGAGGGGGCAACAGTGATGCCTTTCTCTATGTGCTTATGGAAAACCATCACATCTCCTCTTGCATCGTGGCATCATCCTTGCAGATGCCATGGTGGGGACAGGACCACATGTGTGCCAGGCTCCAGGGTCACCATTCCCACCATTCCCACTGCCCAAGGCAGGCGAGGACAGAGGACAGGAGCATGTAAATGCTGGAGAAGGTGCTTGGCAGCAGAGATGAGGCAGTCCAAGCCACTGAACATGCAAATTAAATTGACACAGACCCCAGGAAGAGGAACGGGGGGAGAAGCAATTATACAGCCAGCATTGGATGGATCCTGGTGTGCGGAGCATCCTACCCAGCTTCCCACAGAGGCTGAGTCCTTGGTGTGGATTCTCTTACCGGACAGGCAGGGAAGCATCCGATCTTCTGGCTGCAGATCTGCCGGGGTGATGGGACCAAAAGCCAGGGCTGTGCCTCTCATTCAGGTTGGGGCAGACTCAAGGGACACTTACACAGTGAGTAACTTTAGAACACATTAACCCAGCTGGCCTCAGCAGTGCTTTTCAGGCTGGTAACTTGGGTACATGGATGCTGGGTTTGCACAGCCTTTTCTGCATGGGCCAGCACCAGCATCTCTTCTGGGAGGGTGGTGGGATGCTCAGTGCATGGACCAGAAGGGATGAGGAGCCCAGAATTTAACCCATGTGTGCAGAGCCTCATGTACCAGCGCAAAGACAGGCGGGGGGAAGCATACGATGTGATGCCAGAGTGTGGGACCCAGCAATTCCATGTCTTCCAGGGCTTTATCCTGAGATAAAGGATCACAGCCAGCTCCAAAGCCTGCAAACCCCCTCAGCATCCTGCATCCCTGTTATCCTCAGAGCCAGGGACGGACAAAGCCCCTTGGACCATCTCCTTGCTCCCGCATCCCCAGGATGGGCTGAGCAGAGGCTGCTTTGGCTGAAGCAGAGCGATCCCAGAACAAAGAGAGCATCGCTGCTGGTTTGTGGAGCCGCATCCAGGCCAGCCCCAGCCTCCTCCCCGGCACGCTGCCTCCACAGCCCGGGCCTCTGATTGGAAACCGGAGCCCGCGATGCCTGCGAGCTGTGAATGATGCTGATGGCTTGGTTCATTATTTCATTCTTTCCCCTCCCTGTGCTTGAATGCGCTCAGCAAATACAAGCAAAAAGGAGGGGGGAAAAAAAAGGAAGAGCAAGAGAAAACCTGAACAGATTTAATTTCAGATAGGGCGAAAAGCAGAATGGTTGCAGTGCAAGGAGGGAAGGTTAACGGAGGAAATGCTCCTTCCTGCAGAGAGAAGTGGGGCTCCCAGCAGCCCTGAGGCTGTTCTTTATCATTTACAGGGGGGTGTATTGGCATTGGGGGCATCTCCTGCAGGGAAGCAGTCCCAGGGTGTTGGGTTGGGTCCCAACAGCCCCATGGAGGTGCTGGGGAATGGGGCAGGATGGGGGAACCTCAGGCTTGGTGATGAAGCTGCGAAACCACCACACAACCCCCCCAAATCCTCCCTTAGTTTTAAACCACACATCCTCTGACAGGAAGTGCCTCATTTTGGTTGGGGGCTTGAAGGTTTCTATTGCCTCCCCCCCATTAACAGCCAATGCTAACGCACAGCTTGGGAATGTGCCAAAACCGAGCCCAGGGAGAACTTTCCCTTCCTCAAAAGGCACGATGTGGATGGTTCAACACGCGTCTGGTCTCTTTGCAGCAGAGCTACTTGTGCAGCCAGGCTGAGGAACAGCTCTGATTGACCCGAATGATACCCATTTGGGGACAAATGACTTGGTTCTGGGCTGGGCTTCAAGAAGTTGGGAGCTCCCAGCCTGCAAATGCCATCTCCCCCTTCCTCCATCACCCCGTGTGGTGCCAAAGGGACCTGCCCTGACCCTGTCCCGGTGCTGTCAGCACCCAGCGTTGCTGCAGACCCAGTGCTGCAGCTGTACCCACATCCATCCCTCTCCATCCTCCCCAGGAGCGTTTCTGGCTCCAGGGATGCAGGGCTGCCATCCACAAGCTGGGGATGAGGTCCTGAAAATGAAGGAAGTAATGCAGGAGGAAAAACTGAAATGAAGCAATTATCCCTGCTCCGATACTTTCTAATTAAGGGAACTGTCACCCTTATTAAGAAGCCATTAATTCATTGTCATAAGTCACCATCAGAGTGCAAGTACCAAAGATGTGCCTGAGCCATGGGAGTGGAGCAGCATTCCTCCTCCCTGTGCTGCTCCTTGAGGCCATGGGGCTGCTCCAGCTTTCTGGAAGCAATGCCCTGCACCATAGCCAATGCTTTGGAAACCTGTAAGCTCTGCCATGGTGCTTACATGGGCAGGGATGAGCCCATCATCTCCCCCTGCATCCCTGTGCCTGTGCTCTCTGCCCTGTTCGATGCACGCGTGGTGCAAAGGATGCGGTGGTTTCTCAGCAGAGATCGGGTCTTGGATGCTCTGGGTGAACCAAACCCCCGTGGAGCTGCCAAAACATCCCCATTCCCATGGTTAAAGCCAGTGTTTTCCCCAGCATCACCTCGCGCTAACAGGCAGCTCCATCTCCGGCAGGCTCTCATTAAGCATTCTGCATGGAGGGCTCCACATCAGCTTAATTAACAAGGTAAGAAAAACGGGACCTTTGAGGAAACCTTAATTATATTATCCATCTCACCCTGAGTGGCACCTGATCCATCCCAACACTGCTCTCAAGTTCATTAGCAATGAATCAGGATTGATTAGCGCTGGGCGTGCAGCGAGGGCATGCTGGGCCGGAAGCTTCTGCCGACATCGCTGCAGGACTCTGCATGTCCCCGAGCGCTGGCTCATCCTGCAGCACCAGGCAGCTGCAATAGGGACCAGGGCTCTGGAATAAGGCAGCCGCAGGTTTGCCAGCACTGGGATGCAGCTGCTGGAGCATCCCAGGAGCAGCCATTTCGCTGTATCCCAGCATCTCCCCCAGCGTCTGCTGGGATGCTCTGGTTTGTATCAGCACTCATGCAGGGGGTTGGACAAGAGGACCTTTGAAGGCCCCTTCCAACCCAAGCTATTCTATGATTCTGTGATTCCCTGGGGCTTATGAGGCCCTACACATGGCACGTGCCACCAGTGACTGAGATTTCTCCTTTATTCTTGCTGTGGTGCTTTAGGTGCCTGCAGGTGTCCAATGCACACAAAACTCATCCTGAGCTGGCTGAGAGTACCACAACCGCAGTGATTTGGGGTGGTTTGTAACCTGATGGGAGGACAAGGTCTTGATTAGATCCAGTGCGTAATCTACTGGAGCTGATGCTTCAGATTCAATTGGGTTCCAGCCCAGCCCAGCTCACCCAGGCACTGCCATCCCTCTCTGCTCAGTAAATCGTGTCCTTGAGCCCCACACAGCCAGGAAGTCACAGGCAGTGCTCATAGCCCAGCGTGAATTTCAATGTCAGGGAAACAGGGATCGTTTCCTGAATCAGAGGCACAATCAGCAGCGCTTCAGAGCTGGAGGGATCTGTATCATCAGTAATTACTTGGACAAATTAGACATGCATTTTCTATGTGCAACTGTGCTGGCGTTTCAGTTTCCTGCTTGAAACCCTTGCTAGGCTCTGCAAACTGCCTTCACCCTACAAAGGCATTGCTGGGCTTTCCCTTTACAAGACCAGAAGATGCTGAACATTCTTTCTGATGCCAGCAAAGCATCATCCTGCAAAACACTGCCACAAGCAAAGCTGATCAGAGATAAACCTCGGATGCTCTTTGGTAGTTGCCATTGCCTGCCCCAGTGCTGCTGCCTGCATCCTCCTGCCTGCTGCATGGGGTTCACTTCTGCGTGTTGGTGTTTTGTGTTTAATTGTTGTCTGGTTTGAATACTGCCTGAATCAGTGCCCGATTCATCGTCTGGTGCTGTTTGTTTTGGGGCAGTGCCTGGAATTCCACTGCCAGATAAGTGCTACATAAATAGAAGGTGTTTTTCTTGCTTGGGAAGAGCTGAGGAGTGATGGAGCTGTCCTTGGTCCAGAAGGGAGCCTGAGCACCCGTCTCCCTCCAGCACCCATAAGCCAAGGTGCTTGCAGAGGAGCCCAAGGGGAAGGTGGTGCTTCCTCAGTGCCAATGCGCAGATGGATTTTGCTCTATGCCCAGAGCCACCAAAGCAAAGCCATGCCCTGGGTGCCCCTCGGACAAGCCAAGGCTATGAGATGGCACCAGACACTGGTCCAGAGCCAGCCTGGAAGGATGCTCAGCTTCACCATCAACATCCTCACAGGAATGAAGATGCAGCTGGCACAGATCCTGCTAGGGCAGGGGCTGGGGAGCAGGATGGGCCCCTCCTGCCTGACCCATGAACATCGCTTCACTTGGCTCCTCCAGCCCTGTGCTGAGGGGTCTCAGCAAGCCCAGGTGGGTCTTAGAGGGACACTGCAATGGGGCAACACTTTGGGCTCCAGCCGAGTGCACTGGTTCATAGAATCCCAGCCTGGTTTGGGTGGAAGGGACCTTGAAGTTCCTCCAGCTCCAACTCCTTCCACTGGAGCAGCTTGCTCCAAGCCCCTGTGTCCAACCTGCCCTTGAGCACTGCCAGGGATGGGGCAGCCACAGCTTCTCTGGGCACCCTGTGCCAGCGCCTCAGCATCCTCACAGGGAACAGCTTCTGCCTCAGAGCGCAGCCTCCCCTCTATCAGGTTCAAGCCATTCCCCTTGGCCTGTCCCTACAGGCCCTTATCCCAAGCCCCTCTCCCAGTTTCCTGTAACCCCTTTAGGCACTGGAAGGCCGGGATTGTGCTTTCCTCTGTACCTTCCTTCTCTGCACATGAGGAGCCGGAGGGAGCCAGAGCACATCCGGGCACACGGGGGACCCACAGCGGGTTTTGGGGACAGGACCAGGCAGGGACCTGCTTTTGCAGGCGGCCGGGGCATCCCTTGCACTTCTCCATGCACCCCAGCAGCGTTGCCCTCAGAGCCAGCACCAACCTGCAACGGGAGCGCAGCCCCGGAGCTGGAGAAGCCGATTTTGCCCTGAGCAGCTCTGGAGCGAAGCTCAGCATCTCCCTCTAACGATGCTCCTGACCCGCAGCCAGGCACGGCAGCCATCGTCTGCCCTTGGGAATGCTGCTCCCTTCCCCGGGCACCCCCAGCACCGCTCCTGCTGCCCCCCAGCACCCACAGTCAGTGCCGACACTGAACCCATGGCTGGGGACTAACCCAGCCCTTGGCCATGGGTCTCCTTGCTTGGGCTTTGCTTAGCTCTGGTCCATCCAGGCTTGAACGCTTCATGGTTTCCTATGGGGCTGCATCAGGATGGATGTGGCTTCATCCCGCTCTCCACATAAGGGGTTAACAAGGAGCAAACATGGATCTTGCACCGGCTGGGATGGGTGCTTGGCTCTATCATGGCTGTCGATGCAGAGCCCGTGGCTGAGACCACCCCTGCCCACTGCTGCAGAGGAGATGGGCCTTTTTGCTCTTGTTTTCTTTCCTGTGCCTCAAACTCGCTCCATCCCGGGCGCGTTGCTGCCTCTGAGGCTTTAACGAACTGAAATGAGCCAATTCTGCTGCCCATTTGAAAAGGTCAGAGGAGGAAATGCTGATTTCTACGTCCTGGGGGCTGCACACAGCGAAGCCCTGAAGCTGCTTCCCTGCAGGTGGAGCCGGGGATCGCAGCTTCCCTTTACCCCCACCACAACCAAGCTCAGATGGGGATTATCTGCTGGTGAGGTCCGGATGAACTGACCCGTACATAGAGGGGAGAGAGCAGCCGCTGTGGTCTAGGTCACGCCATTGAAGGCATCGATCAGGAGATGCCTTTATCTTGAGCTGGAGGAAATTGGGATTTGGGAAACCTGGAGGCTTTGCTTTCAGCCCAGCGGCAACGTTTGCTGGCACAGATGTGAGCTATAAACTTGGGCAATGCCCATGTGGCAATGACCCTGTGCAGGAAGGGAAGCCCATCCGCTTGGGTCTGAGCATCAGTTGGTGAACCTGTGATCCAAACTGAAAGGGTCTGAGAGCTGCATTTTGGTTCTGACACCTTCCCATCAACTGGGCCTTGTACAGCTCCATCTCATGGGGAGCATCCGTTGCTGCAAGAGCCTGAGGATGCTCCATGCATCCTGCATCCCACCCTGTGAGTGCAATCCTAATTTTTGCTGGTTTGGGCAAACAACTCATTTTCAGCTCATCCTTAATCCCACCCCATGGAAATCTCCCAGCTCCCTACCTGAGGAGCAGTGTCACTGCAATGGGACAGGGATGGGACAGGGATGACATTGGGATAACACTGCCCTGTGCCAGCCCCAGGCTTCACTGCCGGATGCCTTCACCCTGCCCGCATCCCACTTAGCACAGCTTGTTAGCCCTATGGAGATGCTTTTCCTGGGGGATTTTGGCCTGTAGACACCTCCTGAGCATCCCTGGGAAAGGTTGGAGGGACCGGGACCAGAGGTGGGAAGAGTCAAGAGAGCAGAAGTTAAAATAACAGTCTTTTATTGTATTCCCAGCAAGGGAGCAGGTGGATGGTGACCGGCTTCTGGTACCCTGCCTCAGGGGCTTTGGGATGCTTCTGTTTTGGGTCCTCCCCCAAGCCCCACAGCCCTGTCCTCATCACTGGAAGGGGAACATGAGGAGGTGACAGTATCCACCCTGCCCAAAACCCTTGGGTTTGCACATTGTTGTTCTTTACCTGCCCCTGTGAGCGGCCTGTGGCTCCAGACAGGGGGGTTTGGGTGGTGATGGGGTGTAACAGCAATCGCTGCTTCGCCTTAATGATGAGGTGGGTCATTGGGATGGTGGCACCATCGCCAGCCCCTGGATGTTGGGATGAACATTGCAACTGCCCCGAGGAGCGGAGATCTGCTGGGAGCACAGAGGGTGCGGGATGGAGCACGACTGGACACTGGGACCTGGAGGGACCCTGGAGTCCCCAACCTCACCCCACAGCAGCCAATCCCTGCATCATCCCCCCCCATCAGCCCACACACGAGGCTGGATGAAGGATGAGCTCCTGGCATCCATCCTGCCTTTGCTCCTGGGTCTTCCAGCTCCGATGGCTCAGGTCACTTTCTGTCTCCCTAAGAGGAGCTGGGCACTGGTGGCTGCTCCTGTCACCTCATCTGCTACTGATAAGTTACCTCCTAGGACACTGGAAGGCAGCCCAGAAGAGGCAACTGAAGCTCCCTATATAAGCTCCAAGGTATGGACACGAGCCACCGGGTGCTGGGATATGTGCATAATGCTTCACAGTCCTATGTATGGCTCTGAGCCACCCCGGGAGCATCCACACTTGGGTTGTCCATGATGCTGAGCCCTGCCTGTCGTCATCTCCTTATTCCCATCTCTTCCCATGTGATCCATCAGCCCCAGGTGGGCACGAGCTCATCCCAATGGCAGTTCGGCTGCTTCTGCTCCAGCCAAGATCCTGCTGGAGGAAACCATCCATCGCTGCACCCAGATGTCTTTGTACAGCAGAAAGAGACAGAAGAAGGAGGAGAAGGCCTGGAGCGGGTGGGAAGCTGCCTCTTGGTATTCCAGGCACATGGCTCAGGTCTGGTGCCGGCGCTGCACAGCCCATCCCAGGGTCACAGTGTTGGTGCAATCTGCCAAACAGACGGAGCAGCTAGGAGACATTCCCAAAAGAAGCTGGAACAAGGTGGGAGAGGAAGGGATAAGCAGCCTGCGGGATGGCACGGTCCAGCGCATCCATTCACTGCTGGCCACGGAGGGTCCCAATCCTTGGTACTTGATGCAAAGCATCACTGGTGGGTTTAGGGTTGTGCATCACAGCCCATTCCAGGGCACTATAACCTATACACTGTGCCCTATCCTTGTGCACCACAACTGGTGCATCATAGCTGATCCCAGTGCACCATAGACTGTCCCCATGCACTGCAGCCCATCACTGTGCACTGCAACCAGTGCACCATGACCTGTGCTGTCACAACCTGCTCTGTGCTCCACAGGTCAGCCTCGTGCACCACATCCCTCTGCACCACAGCCTGTCCCCATGCACTATACCCATCTCTGTGCACTGCATCCTATATACCACAGCTCCTCCCTGTGCACCACAGCTGTCCCCATGCATCCCTGTGCACCACAACCTGTGCATCAGAACCTGTCCCCATGCACCATAGCCCACCCCTGTGTGCCGCAACCTGTGCATCACACCTCATCCAAGTTCACCCTAACCCATGCACCCCAACCCAGCACTGTGTGCTGCATCTGTACCAGTGCCACACACATTGGTGCCTCTGCCTCTCTGCTTGTCCCAGTGGCACCAGGATGGGCACAACCACCCCAGCATTGGGCTTTGCAGCCTCTTATCCTCCCATTGTCCCTACCTTGACTGAGCAGCTGCAGGTTCCGGACCTCCTCCTGTACTTGGAGCTGCAGGACCTGCTGCAGGACCTCCTGGCGCTGCGCCTCGGGAGCGATGCCCATGCGCTGCAGCTTCTCCCCATTCAGCCGCAGCAGCGCCCGACCTGCCAAAGGCACTGCTCAGCACCACGCAGCCGGGACACCGCACCGGTGGCGGCAATGGGAACCCATCTTCATGTGGGAATAAGGAGCAGGGAAAGGGAAGAGATCCCGAAATGCTCCTTCTCCATGGGATGGAGAAGCCCTGTAAGTGCCCTGGGGTTGGAGAGCTCAAGGTGCCCAGCCCCAGGACAAGCCCTTGCTCCAGCAACAACATCATCCATCCACACAGGCAGGAGCTCTCCATTTCTCCGCTCCACCTCCCGCATCAGGAGATGCTTTTCCAAGTGGGTGTCCCGAGGGAGCGGGGGTACCCATCGGAATGCATTAGCGTTGCCACCGCATCCCTGGCCACTCTGCTCCGGTCCGGGGGCTATCAGGGGTTTTGTCCTTGGTTCTCAGCCTCCATTTGCTAATGCTGCCTTTGTTCCCCATGCGAGGGCTGCCTGAGCTCTTGCATTAGGGCTCTGCATCCCTCCCGGGCAAATCCAGTGCTCCCTTCCCTGCTGCTTTCTCCTGGCCCTGGCAGAGCTCTGCCCGGTCACACACATGTACCAGGATGAGGCTTGTATATAGAAGCCACAAACACTGTATAAGAGGGGGAAAGGGGAGGGAGCAGGTCCTAGAGGCAAAATTCCTCCAAGGAATTGTCTAGAAGTTGGATTCAGACCTGGACAAAGCCATTTGCAACTTGGATTTTAGCAGGGCTGGGATCCTTTCCCTTCCACGGAGACCTTCAGTATATAAACTATAAAGGTATTCTTACTCTTATATATAAGAGAAGACTCCTCCCTATCTTATAAACCAGGGATGTCCCTTGAGCAATTTAAATGCGGGTGTCCCCATGCCTGGTGCCATAGGGCAGCTCTCCCCTGGCTGCATCTCCATAGGGATAAGGGACAGAAATGGGGCTACATCCCTCTTCTGCACCACAAACCCCCCAACAGCTATTCCCAAGTGCTAACGGTGATTAGTACTGGCTGTTAGTTGTGGGTTGAACCATACCTGTGATGGCGTGGTGGGAGAAGGCCTCCACGTAGATGAGATAGTTGTGCGGGCAGTGCTTCTTCAGCCATTTGCACACATCCTGCTGGGTCCACAGCACCACCGGCTTGGCCAGGCTGCCCAGCGTGGGGCTGGTGTGGTAGATGCCATAGTGGTCACAGGCACGGCCCTGTGGGAGCAGGGGGGGAGAGGATCAATGGGATTCGATCCTGGGAGATCACCAGGAAACAGCAGCATCAGAACTGGTGTGGGAGGTGGGGGACTGGGCATGGGAGGACAAAGTGGGGGTCCTGCCCTATATAGACCCCACAGGAGCCATTCTGGGGTCCCCGGGGTCTCCTGCTTACTGGGCAAAGAAGGGCTCTTGCTGGCAGCTCTCAGTAGGGATGAAACCAGCGAGGGGCAGTGGGTATCAATGCAAAGCCATCCCATTGGAACCCCCCACGGAAGCAGCCAGCAGGCAGCTGGTGCCCTGGAGCAATAGGGATGATCCCTTCCTCTCCACCTCTGCCTCCTTCAGCCCTGAGCTGACCTTCCACAGTGAGGGCCTGCAGCTCTATGGGCATCTAAAGCCACTTCTGAGCTGCCCACTGGGGCTGCTGGTGTCCCTTTGAGCTGCTCCATAGCTCCATTCCCTCATCCAGAGAACAGGGACTCGAGCCTCGGGAACACACCAGCATGGGAAAGGTTGGTGGTGCTTGAACCACGGTATGGCAACAGCCACCTCCATGTGTGATCATGGCTAATTAAGTGTATCTAATGGAAGAGCAGTGATAATTAGTGTAACAGGGACTCCAGACATCCCGTGGTTATTGAAACTAATGACACATCCCTGAACGATGCCAGAGAGGAGGCAGCGGGGTCTGCGATGTCCCCCCTTGTCCCATGCAGGGCACTGGTCACCCCATGGAGCCTGGCCAGCATGGCAGGGGCTGCTGCCTGTGCCCAGAGGAGGATTTGGGCTTGGAAAGGGACTTTTCCTCAAGGAGAACTCGCCTGGGATCATCAGCGTGAGAGGGATGAAGGCAAAGCGGGGCAGTTGTAAACCGCAACCACGGATTCCGTCCCCAGAGCAGATGGGAGACGAGGTGACAACGTGCATGGTTTGTTTTCCCAAGCAAACCTTCACCCCTGTTGGAACCCCCGGCAGTTCCATCCCCTCCGAATGCATCCCGGGAGCTGCCAGCTACTTCACACTTGGCTGAGCGCGCTGAGGGGAGGAGGAGGTGATTGGATCTGGATTCACTAAGGAGCAATGATGAGGAGCGGTGGGGCTGGGGGAAGCAACAGCCAGCTCCCCATGAGCTTCCCATGGGCTTCCCATGCTCTTCCTGCAGCTGCTCTCCAGCTAACCCTGCGGGGCACGGGGAAAAGGGGACAAACAACCTGCAGTTTCCCTTGCTCATGTCTGCAGGTGCTTCACCCATCAGACACAGCCCCGCGCTGGGGACCCATCTCGAAGCATCCCTGCAGACATCATCCCCTAAGCCCTGCGCTGCCGGCTCGAGGCGCATCCTCCCCCCCCTCCAGCGGGTCCCGTAGTGAGCTCCGGTGCTCCCCGGGTGGGCAGGGGGGTGCAGTGCATCCCGGCTCCGTTTCCAGCCGGCTGAGCCGCGCTGTCTCTCCGATAAACTCTCAGCCGTGAATATCGAGCGCTGGTGTCGAGGAGAGCAGCGGGAGGGCTCGGGGGATGCTCCTGTATGGAGGCAGGAGGTGGCTGCGTGGTGGGAGCCATCGCTGGGAGCAGCTCAAGTCGCCTCCCTTCTCTTGGGTGTTTTTCCTTGCTAATGGAACATTGAAAGCCTTTTTCTCCCCACCAAATCCCTCTGGGAGGCATATAGAGGCAGATATAGAGGGAGAGAGCCATGATAGACACAGAGATGCTGCGAGGGCTGGAGCAGCTCTGCTCTGGAGCCAGGCTGAGAGAGCTGGGCTGGGGCGGCCTGGAGAAGAGGAGGCTCCTGAAGGGGAGACCTGAGAGCAGCTCCAGTGCCTGAAGGGGCTGCAGGAAACCTGGAGAGGGGCTGGGGACAAGGGCCTGTAGGGCCAGGCCAAGGGGAATGGCTTGAACCTGCCCGAGGGGAGGCTGAGCTGAGCTCTTAGGCAGGAACTCTTCCCTGTGAGGGTGCTGAGGCGCTGGCCCAGGGTGCCCAGAGAAGCTGTGGCTGCCCCATCCCTGGCAATGTGATAATAATTAAATCCTATATACATATTTCTATCATATATATATCCAACAATATGGGATCTGCAGGCCTGATCCTGCAGGGAAAGGGGAGATGCTCCCACAGGGAATTGATGGGAGGGGGACATGAGCAGCTGCATTCCCCTTGGCAGCCATGGGGCAAGGCCTGGGGGTCCAGGGGGATGCAGAAGGGCCCGGGGGTACCTGCGAACCCTCGGTGCCCGGCTGCCGCAGGAGCTTGACGGTGCGGCCCCCGTCGGGCCGCTGGCTCCGGCCATCGTGCCAGGTGAGGCTGGTGCCCGCCGCCCGCTGCAGGCGGTAGCTCAGGTTCTCGGCTGACACCGTGTGCTCCAGGAGGCTGCGGCAGAAGCTGAAGTGAGCGGCAGCGGCTGCGGAGGGATGAGGAGGGTGAGAGGCGGTGACGGTGCCCATTGTCACCCTGCGCTCGGGCACCCAAACCCACCTCTTCTTCCCCATGGGAGCCGCTGAGCTTTGGCCATCCCTATTGCCACTGAAATCTTCCCTTCCCACTGCTGGGAAGGAATCCCATCATCCCACAGACCCGCCAGCTGGAGCTGGGAACCGGCAGACGCCGACAAGATGTTTGCCCACACAAAGCCCTTGGAGAGATGCTTGTTTTGACACCCGCCCGCAGAGCAGACGTGGGGACCCTCAGGGATCGCCTCCTGCATATCTATGACCCCCTGTTCTGCTGTGAGAGACATGGGATAGGCACAGGGGAAGAGCAGTTTTCCATGGGCCAGGGTGACATTGAGGGATGGGGAGCAGGTAAACCCCACCATGGGCAGCCTGATGGAGAAGGGGATGCAGGTTGGTCCCTCTCAGCATAGGCCATGGGTGCTTGGGGATGGCTGCTGCCCACGGGCACAAATCTGTGTGCCCCAGTGATGGCCAGACACGCACCAGCCCATCAATGACAAGCCACGAAGACCCATTTACCCACAACAAATGGCTTTTATCCCTCACTTCTTGTGTTTTGATAAGCAGGGGATGTTTGGGATGCATTGAGGGAGCAAAGCTTTCCTTTGCTGGCTTTACATAAGCAGCTCTGATCCACAAAAGCAAAGCCCAGAGCATCCCCTGTCTCACCTGCTCCCACCACAGGCAAATCACAAAGCACCACTGAAAGGAGAGCATCACCCAAAGGAGATCCACCTCCAGGGATAACCCATCCTGGCAGAGCATAAGGGCTATAGAAAACCTGCTCCAGATCATTGTCATCATTGAGGGAAGAGGTTTCAGAGAGCTCTCAAGCACCCCTTCATACAACGGAGATCAACCGGCCAAAAGAAGTCAACCCGGAGCAGGGAACGGTTGTCAATGTGTCCATGAGTCCTGGGTTCTCCAGACCACATCACACCACACTGCTTCCTAAACACAACCAGTGCCAAGCGCTGCCATGGGGAAACTGAGGCAGGGGAGCTGATCCATGCCTGGGGAAGGGATTTTATGGGAAACACGCTGAAGGAAGATGCATGGAGAGGCCCAGCATCGAGCAGGGGCTGGCAGGGGCTGCCTCTGTGCCTGTCTCATGATGGGGATGTCTCCGATGGCTGTCTACACCCTCAGACACGCCGGACCGCAGTGGGTTGTGCTCCCTCTAAACCAAGGATGCTGAAGATGCCCTCAGCTCTCCTGCCCCCAGCATCCTGAGTACCCATCCCATTGCAGCTGTGCTGGGATACCCCTGAGCTGGACACCGGGATCAGATACGGACCCGGCAGGTCCAGAGGGGCTGATGCCAGAGCCCTGTCCATCAGCTGTGCCGGAGCTTCCCCAGGGCTCACTGCAGAGAGGCTCAAGTTATGGAGCAGCAGGGAAGGGGCTCTGCTCATCATCAGCACCTATATCCATAGCGGGCTATAAACACCTGCCACCAGCAGCATCTACAGTGCTTTGGCAAACACAGCTTGGGGAGAGGGAGCCAGAGTGAGAATAGATGGGAAAGAAGCAAAAGTGAAGTGGACAACAAGCTGGAAAGAAAGGCAGGATCCAGAGCACCGGTGGCATCGCTCCCATCGGGAATGGGCAGCTGCTGCCCTGGAGCCCAGAGCCCCCAGCAGCTCCTTGGCATCTCCTTCTGAGCCTCCTGTTCCTCCAGTCCCAGCCCTTGGGTCCCAACTTCCCCATTGCCAAACAGCACTCGATGTGGATGAGAGTAAAGGGGTGCATGAGGGAGCAAGGGTACAGAGGAACCCTACGGCAGCCTCCACACAGGGACACGGGGATGGTTTCCAACCCGTGCTCTCCCTCCTTCCCATGCCCTGCACAGGAGCATCCACAGCAACGCCACAAGCACCCTGCCACCCTCCATCCCCTCTGCTGCTCCGTACCCGGACAGGGCTGCCCATGGAGCATCACCGCCGGCCCCGCAGCCCCCCTCACCTGGCTCGGGTGGTCCCTGCGAGCTGCGGATGGAGGAGATGCAGCAGAGCGAGGGTCGGCCCTGCTGCATCTCGGCGGGAGGAGGATGCGCGCCAGCGCTCGGCACCGGCTGTCACGAGCGCTGCTCCATCCCTGCCTCCCCTCATACCTCGTCCTCACCTGACTGACTCCCCCGACCTCCCTCCTATAGCCCATAAACTGCAGCTCTGTGCTCGCCCTGGCTCCGGTGCCGGATGAATTAACCCCCCCCCCCTCCCCTCTGCCCTGGGGGCGTTTGATCCGGAGGGATGCTCTGTGTTTTCCCCCACATGCTCCCGCCTAATCCCATGGCAGGGCCAGCTGGCACCGGGATGGATGGGAAGCTTGGGGGGCTGCTGCAGGGGCTGCTGGACCGCCAGGCATCAAAGCACCCCAGGGATGAGCACAGCAGTGACAAGCTCAAATGTGGCAGCTCCGGGGTCACTGATGGGTTGGAGCATTTGGGATGCAGGAGGAGAAGACAGGAGGGAGCACGGTGATGAGCATCCTTCCAGGCAGGGGGTTTGGGGCTCAGCATGGTCTTCTCCTGCACCCAGCAAGGACATCGTGGTTCTGGCCACATTTGGGGGCTGGGCAGAAAGGGGGTGTCCATAGGAAACTCTGTGCTGAACCTTGAAACGGGGTTGCAGGAGCCTTCAGGCTGCCTGAACCAGAGCTGGAGCAGGGACGGGACCACTCAGCTTTGCTCCCCAGACAGCCACTGTGCCCTTGTCTGCCCAGGTCCCTGCGAGCTGGCCCATGGTCCCTGCACCTTGTCCATCAGCCCCATGCAATGAACACCCTGAAGGCTGCTCCCGGGCTCGGGAATTGCTCCCGGCTCTTTTTCTCGCCACCGCTCCCTTTCCCTCCAGACACTTTTATGGCTGATGGAACGTGAGCGCTGGAGAGGCTCAGAGCAGCAGCAGGCACCGCTGGGGAGAGGGATGGAAACGTGCAGGGGATGGAGACCCCAGGGCAGGACATGAACCAGCAAAGGCATCGCTGGGGCAATCCCGAAGCGGGCAGGGGCTGATCCCTACCAGCAAACAGGCTTTGAGTGGACATTCCTGCTCACTGGTGACCAGGACAAGCCCTGTGGGAAGTGGTGGCAGCCAGGCAGGAAGGAGCAGGCAGGGGGCATGGAAAGGGGAGCTCAAAGCCTGCTGCCTGCTCTGCTTCTGCTTCCCAGCATGGCTTTGGGGATGCCCCTGTGTCTTTGACACCATCACATTCACGGGTATCCCATAAACCTGCCTTCCTGCTAGGAATGTGTCTGCAGCAGCTGCCAGAGGGGCAGCCGGGCTTCCCGGGATCAGCCCAGCTTCCCGGGATTAACACCAGACCCTGGGAGAAGCTGGGAACAAGCTTCATAGGGAACAAATCCCTCTTGGTTTGCTGGGCTCCGGGTGGCTGGGAGGGAAGGAGACGTTGAGCATCGAATGGGGCACTGGGGCAGGATTCCCGGGAAGCTGGTTGCTCCTCTCCTGTTACCCCAGGCAGGTGGAGGGTGGATGAGACCAGAGCTCTCTGGGGACTCCAAGGACAGGGAATCCACTCTGCTCATGGAGCAGCTTTCTGAGGGATTTAACTCATCTTTTAGCAGCATCCGCATGAGCCATGAGCCCAGGGGCATTGTCCTGCTCCCCTTGTCCCTTCCATGAGGCTTCACCCTGGTGCGGGGCAGAGCCCCAGGGAGACAGCGATGCTCTCTTGGATCCCTCAATGCATCTAATCCTTGAAGCCATACCCATAGGATGTCCTTATGGACCAGATCCTTCCCTGAGCCATTCCCTAACATCCCCAGGACCGTGCTCAGAGGTGACTGACACCCCCCAAACCTCTCCGGGTTCTCCAGGGGCACTTGGCTCAGGTCCTGCCCATGATGAGCATTGCCCCAGCACTTCCCTTGCGGAGGTGAGGCAGGATCCCAGCGCAGGGATGGTGGTTGCTCACCAAGGCTGGTGCCTCCTAAGGAAGGAGGAGGAAGGGAACAAAAGGCAGATGCCCTTTTCCATCCTTCCCATGCAGCACCGTGCCCTGGGTGCGCACCAAGGGGAGGGTGCATGGGTGCTGCTGCCGGCACTGAGGGTCCCTGGGGCACAGCCTCTGGGAGCACTATGCATGGCTTTGGGGGTGTCTGTGCTCCTGAGCCCCTCAGTGGGTCCCTGAGCACCCTTGGGCAGGGGATGCCTCTAGGATTGGGCACCCAGGGGATGAGGGCGGCAGGCAGGACCCCAGCGTTGCTCTGGGCAGGGCAAGGAGCACACAGGCATGGACCCCTCTACCTGCAGCAATCCCCATTTCACCTTGACACGCTCTCCCTGGGGTCCTGCCACACTCCAGCACCCCAAGACCTGCCCTGCTCTGTCCTCACACCTGCATCGCATCGCTCCAGCCACATTCCTCAAATCCATTTCATTGGTACTCCATAATAGTGAGGGTAGGGAATGGGAACAGACCCTCGCCGGGATGAGGAGGAGCAGATCCCAAGGATGGAGGGGAAAGCATCGGGGGATGCAGGAGCAGCGCCCCGGGTCCTGCCCGCCGCGCACCTGAGCCCGCCCCTCCCGTGCCCGGTACCTTCCATGTCCTTGGGCCGGCCGCAGCTCATCCTCCGCGCAGCGGGGCCGCGCTCGGGCGGGGACCGAGCCCCGCGCCTCCCAGCGCCGCCGCCGGCACCGGGAGCTCCGGGCCCGCCCCGCCCCGCCCCGGTACCCGCGCCGGGGGCGGCGCCGCGCTCCGCAACCCCCGGGCGCTCCGCCCGCCGCGCCGCCAGCCCGCCCCGTGCTGCCGGCCCTGCATGCACCGAGCATCACCGCGGTTACAGCCCGGGGACACCGGGCAGCATCCCCATGGATCCATCCCCGGCAACACCGGGCAGCATCCCCATGGATCCATCCCGGGCACCACCAGGCATCATCCCCATGGATCCATCCCGGGCACCACCGGGCAGCATCCCCATGGATCCATCCCGGAGACCATCCCCATGGATCCATCCCGGAGACCATCCCCATGGATCCATCCCCGGCACCACCGGGCATCATCCCCATGGATCCATCCCGGGCAGCATCCCCATGGGTCCATCCCCGGCACTACCGGGCAGCATCCCCATGGATCCATCCTGGGCACCACCGAGCATCATCCTACTGTATCCAGACAGGGAGTGAGGCATTAGCCCCCTGCATCTCTGCCTGGGGACTATCCGGAACCATTTCCCCGGATCCAGCCCAGTGGCTGCAGCATCATCACCCTGTATCCCTGCTCAGAGGCCATTGGGATTCCCCCACATCCCTCCCCAGCCAGAGGGACATGTCCTGGGGACATCAGGGTGCAGTGGGCACTGTCCCCACGTTTTAGCTCATGTTTGCAGCTGGCACAGAGCAGAAACCAACCCCTGGCTGTTCCCTCCTCTGCAAATTCCCTTTCCCCCCTTGTACTGCAGCTCCCAGCTGGATCCCAGCAGGGTGGGTGAAGGAAGGTGCTCATCCCTGCATGAGCGACACGGGCAAGAGAGTGGTCAGGGCAATAGTGCTCATTGCAGGCATCAAATAAAGAAAGAAGCTATTTTCCATCACTGAAAGTCCCCGTTGTTCCTCAGACTCTGTCTACACATGGAGCTTTCAAGCTGGAACAGAAATCTTCCAAGAGGAATATGGTAAAAGATGGGCCTTGGCAGGAAAAGGCTGATGCCTCTTGAAAACTGTGTGTGGATTGCACCAAGCTGTTATTCCAAAGAAAAGCTGCACCATTTCCAGCCTTTGCTTCCCTGGATTTTTCTGGTAGTATTTGAGCTTCTCCAGGAAAGGTTTCAGGTGTCTGAGGGAAGGAATTTGCTTCCTCCTCATAGTCTGCCAACAGGTGCAGTGCCACCTCGCACCCTGATGGTGCAACTCCATCCTGGGTTTGGGTCTGGTTTTGGGTCTCTTCCTGTCTGATTGGGGGTTAAACAGGAGTTAAACAGGGAGGAAAAGCCCTAAACGCAGAACACAGCTCAGGAAGCTCAAAGCATCTCTCAGGGTCTCCTTTCCCCATACACTGGTGGGGTGGGAAGGGGATGAGATGGGGACATCGGCTCCATCAAGCCCTGGAGGAAGGGGATGAGATGGGGACATCGGCTTCATCAAGCCCTGGAGGAAGGGGATGAGATGGGGACATCGGCTTCATCAAGCCCTAGAGGAAGGGGATGAGATGGGGACATCGGCTCCATCAAGCCCTGGAGGAAGGGGGTGAGATGGGGACATCGGCTCCATCAAGCCCTGGACCTCCTATTTTCCCCCCCCTATTATATGGGTTTGGGAAGGGAGAGCACCAAACTCACTGTGAGCCCCATCCCTCCCCTGCAGAGCCTGTGGGGAAGGTGCAAGGATGGGATGATTCAGCACATTTGGGGTTTGTCAGGGAAGAAAGGAAGCAATTAAAGAGCCTCTCTCCTCCTGCTCAGCCACGGAGCAGAGGCAGCAGCTCCGCAGCCTGCAGACGGAAGTTATTTGTCTAAGGAGACAAGTGCCTAATTTCTGCCTCGCTTTGCTTGTCTGCACGTCAATGGAACCCACTCGTCAGCAGGAAAAGGGAGCACCCAGCGAGGGGGGGGAACTGCTCCATCCACCCACGGCCGGGCAGGTGGATATCGATGGGCTCGGGATGCCCCATTGCATCGGGATGCTGCTGAAGTCCCACAACCAGGATGGGGATGCACCCGGGTGTTGGGGAGCCCCATGGGTTGAGGACTACACTTGGAGGGGTTTTCCCAATGAAATTTCCCAATTCTCCATGAATTTTTGTGCAAAGGGTTTGTTAAAGCACTTGGAAGGAGGCAGGATCCAAACCAGGCTCATGCCTGAGGCCTCCTGCCTGGTGTGGGGTGATGGATGCTCCTCAGCTCCACCGGGCATGGGAATAGAGGGGAAATCTCTCCCTGAAAAGAACTGATTTTCACACTGATAATAAAGCACCAAACCCCATCATTCCGGATGGGGATGCTTTGATTTGCACTGAAGCTCCAGCTCATATCCCTATAGTGTTATCCCTGAACATGGGGGACATCCTGGGCTGGGTCTGCACCATCCCAAGGACAAGGATTTACTGACAGAGGACATCAGAGGTTTTGCTCCTTCTGGGACACAGACTGGAGCTGGAGACTATGGCAGCTCCTTCAAGGGGAGGTTTCTATCGCTATATTCCTAATTGGATTTTGGCACGTCACGGTTAGCTCCAGGCAGGCTGTAATCATTTGAGAGCGCATCCCCGATCACCTCCTTGCTCCCTGCGCAGAGGTGGGGATTTTCCATAGTGTTTCCTGAAATGAAACTGTGAATTTGCAACTTAACCCAAGGAAAGGACATGCTCGACGCCAAGGGCACAGCGAGGCAGTGGGATTTGTGCTTCCCAGCCTCAGGATCAATCCACAGCAAGAAGAAAAGAAGTAAAAGCAATATTTAATATAGATCTTGCACATAGATATAGTAATATAGGTTTGAAGAAGCTGCTTTGTGCTCCTAGGTGTCTTAAGAGCTGATCCTGCTGGATCCCAGCACACCCATGCAGAGATGCTGAGCATCATAGAGATGCAGCTCGTGTTGGGCAGTCGAGGCGTGGATGAGTCTCCGCTGGTGGCAGAGGGGGGTGGTTGGATGCTTTTTGTCTCTGAAACTTTATGGAATTACTATTAATTTGGGGATTTTTCATAAGCAATTTTTGGGGTCCAAAATCATCCATCTCCATCTGCTCTCCATTAGGTAATTGAAGCTCGAGCAGGTTGGATCTTGCTGTCCTCTCCAGGGATAGAACCAGAATCCCAGCCTGGTTTGGGTTGAAGGGATGTTAAAGCTCCTCCAGCTCCAACCCCTGCCATGGGCAGGGACCCCTTCCATAGAGCAGCTTGCTCCAAGCCCCTGTGTCCAACCTGGCCTTGAGCACTGCCAGGGATGGGGCAGCCACAGCTTCTGTGGGCACCCTGTGCCAGTGCCTCAGCACCCTCCAAGGGAACAGCTTCTGCCTGAGAGCCCATCTCAACCACCCCAGCACCGCAGTCCTAATGGGCACAAATGAATCCCATCATCTGAGCAAAGCTTTCCAGCATCCAACCAGCATGAGCAAGCCAATGACCGTGCCAGGGCCCATCACATCGCAGCAGCCTCAAGTGCTTGGTTTTCTCCAAGCCCAATTTCAGGGCTCTTCAGCTGCATTCAGCTGCTTACAGAATCCTATTTATTATTTACATGGCAAAGTACGGCCAGGCTTGAATCAATTTGCTGTGCTCTGATTGCCACCGCGCACTGGAGAGGGATCCGTGGACTGATTGCTCACATAGGCTGCAAAATCAGGGATTAGGGAATGCCAGGCTGGAAACTGCCCATGCATCCCATGCTCCAGGTTCTGTGGCTGCCCTGGGTTCCATCATTAGGGATGCAGGGAGAGCTGGTACAGGGTGGGAGCAGAGGGATGGATTAGTTGATGTCCCCCCAAGGGTTGTCACCCTGGTGCTACAGGGAAGATGAGGTGATTGCAGTGGTTACCCCTTATTTAAGCAGCCCAGGTCTGGGGAATGGGGTGGGAATCGACACTGGTTTTTAGGAAGGAGCTGTGGATGTGAGCACTGAGCAGTCAGGGAGAGAAGAAGTGATGGGAAATAACAGAACTGGGGATCAACTGGGAACACTGGTGTTTTGAGGGATGCTGAGCATCGCCTTCATCATCACCATCACATTCATCTTCAGGTTCAGCATCGCCTTCACTTTCATCATCGCCTTTATCTACCTTCACCTTTGTCATCATTGGCTTCACCCTCAGCATCACCTTCAGCTGACTTCACCTTCACCACCATTACATTCACCTTCACCTTCACTCCTTACCCTGGCCCTGATCAGAGCTTGCAATGCTTTGGGTGTCATCCCTGTCAGTGTTCAAGGCTGAGCTGGATGGAGCTGGGAGCAAGCTGTTCCAGTGGAAGGAGTCCCTGCCTGTGGCAGGGGTTGGAGCTGGAGGAGCTTTAAGGTCCCTTCCAACCCAACCCATTCCATGATTCTTTGAGGTTTGCAGGCAGGCAGCAGGAAATGGTGCTTGGGAAGGAGCCCTGACATTGCTCCTGCCCCGTGGATACATTCCTGGTGTGCTGTGTGGTATTGAAACCCATGGATTTCCAGCCTCGGGAGATCCTTGGGGTTTGTTTTCCCGTTGTCCCGGGAGAAGCCGCCTCTGCATTCCTTAGGGACACAGAGGCAGCTTTGTGCGAGCAAGGGGGTCACAGCAGCTTTGGCCACGGCTCCTCGCTTGGCTTTGGGATGGATCCAGATCCCAGCTTGTCCTCACGCTCCCATCTGAGTGCTTATTTTTCACTTTCAAGCCTTTGTGAGCGATTACGCGCGTGTCCGAGCCGACGTGCCCAGCATCCCTGCTGCCTTCCTGCAGGAACCGAGCCCGGGAAGTCCCCATCCAGCCTGGCCTCCAACACTGCCAGGGATGGGGCAGCCACAGCTTCTCTGGGCCATCACCCTGTGCCAGCGCCTCAGCACCCTCACAGGGAACAGCTTCTGCCTCAGAGCTCAGCTCAGCCTCCTCTCGGGCAGGTTCAAGCCATTCCCCTTTCCTCAATGACATGGGATGTGCTGGAGCATGGATGCAGCAGAAAATCACTCTGGGTATTTAGAGGACACCTGACCTGCAGTAGCATCTATTATCCCCACCCTAAACCCCGCAAGAGCTGATGGGCCCTTCTCCCAGGGTCAAATCCTTCCATGACAGGGAAATGATCCCAAGCTCCATGGTTGCATGGATGAGCCTTGCAATGCTGGTGATGCCAGATCTCCTGCAATGGGAAGCATTTGCTTCCCTATGGGGCAGTGGGGTCCCACATCCCTCCCTGGCTGGGGATGCTCCCATGGGCTTTGCCCTCGCTCCTGGCCAGCAGAGCAGGGATGCTGCTGCCTCCCCCCCCCCCTTCCACACGCGGCTTTTTTGGCAAAGCTGATTTTATTTATTGTTTCTTTTCTTTTTTCCCTGTGTTTTTTGTTTTCCTCTCCCTGCAGCAGAGCCCAAAAATAGCCCGATGGGAAGCGGCGGGGCTGCCATCCGCATGCAAAATGGGGCTGTTTGTCTTCCTGCAGCTGGTTTCTGCTCGGGAACCAGGCAGGGCTGGCGGCAGGGCTGCGGCGCGGGGGCAGCAGGATGGGGACAGCCCTCAAACCCTCACTGGGGCTCTTCACGTCCCTCTCATTCCCCTTGCGCTTGTGCGCTGTGATCCCCTCCTGAGGGACAGGGACCCTTCGGTGCAGGCTCACCTGGAGGCTTTATGAGCAGCAGATAATGGATCCTGACCCCCCCGGTGTGATGGGGTGAATGGGGGCTCACACAGCGCAAGCCCTGGAGCAGTGGAGAGGGATGAGGGTGAGCAGCAGTGGGGCTTCACCCAGCTATGGGACCTGCCAGGATGTTTCCGTCCCTTCCCTGTTTGTCCCTTCCCCCCCCCCCCCCCCCCCCCTCCTGG
>NDXB01005712.1:13253-41914 GCA_002631895.1 Agapornis roseicollis | reverse complement strand
CTCCCTTTTTGCCCCCCCCCCCCCCCCCCCCCACCCCGGTCTGGTTGTGGGTGAGCGAATCCAGGTGCCAGTTTTGTTCCCAGCAGAGACATTCTCTCCCGGGATGCTCCAGGCTCTCCTCAGCACCTGCGTGCTCCCAAATAACAGTGGTTGCCGGGACTTCGAAATGCTGTGATAGCACAGCCTCAGCATCCCCATCATCCCCCATCATCCAATCATCATCCCCATCATCATCCCCATCCTTTTCATCCCCCTCATTGTCCCCATCCCTTTCATCCCCATCATTCCCATAATTCAATCATCACCCTCTTCCTCTTCATCCCTAACCCTATCATTCCCATCTTGACATCCTTACCCCCTTCATCCCCATCTTCATCCCATCACCCCCATCATCATCCCCATCATCACTCCCATCCTCTTCATCCCGATCATTCCCATCATCCATTTATCACCCCCTTCCCCTTCCCCCCTATCCCTAGCATTCCCATCACCATATCCATATCCACTTCATCCCCATCTTCATTCCATTATCATCCCCATCATCCTCCCCATCATCATCCCCATCATTCCTATCATCCAGTCATCACCCTATCCATATCCACTTCATCCCCATCTTCATTCCATTATCATCCCCATCATCATCCCCATCATTCCTATCATCCAGTCATCACCCCCTTCCCCTTCACCCCTATCCCTAGCATTCCCATCACCACATCCCCATCCCCTTCATCCCCATCTTCATCCCATCACCCCCATCATCATCATCATCCCCATCCCCTGTGTGGTGACCCCCAACACCACGGGACCCTGTCCATGTGTGCAGCACCCAACGCATGTGTGCCTGCACGTGCATGACGGGACACACGCGTGCGCACGGGGGCTGCAAGGCGTGTGCCACACGTGGAGGGGTCGACGCCCGCGCGCGCAGCGCGCGTGCGCGCGCAGCGCGCGTGCGCGCGCACACAGCTGCGCACCTGCGGTGTGCGCGCACACGCGTGTGCGCGTCACCTACCACCAACCCCGCTTCGGACCTCCGCAGCGCCAGGGGGCGCGCTGCTCTCTCAGCTACATAAGGAGCGGAAGTGACGCTCTGTATCGGTTAATCCCGCCTGCTCCCGCTGCAGCTTCCGCCGCCGCCGTCGTCGTCGCTCACCCGATCCCGGTTCCGATCCCGGTTCCACCTCGCCGTCGGCACCGGCACCATGAACAAGAAGAAGAAGCCGTTCCTGGGCATGCCCGCGCCCCTGGGCTACGTGCCGGGGCTGGGCCGAGGGTGAGCTCCCCCCTTCACCCCCTGGGCCCGGCCTTGTTCTCCCTCAGGGCTCCTCGGGGGCCTTCCCGCTTCCCCATCGCATCCCCTCGGTGCCAGCCGCGGCTTTCCCGGTGTTATTGCTACGGGCTGGTCCCCGTCTGCGGGCCGGAGGGCGGGTTCGTGTCCGCAGGCGGCGGGGGTGGGCTCCGGGGTGCAGTAACCGGTGTTCCCCCGGCTCTGGAGCTGTGTGTGTCCAAGGGGCCCTCACAGGTCGGTGTGTCAGGATGGGTCTGTGCTGAGGCAGGGCTCGGGGTGTGGGAGGGACGTGCTCTTTGATGGGTACAGGCCCTGTTTGGCCTCTGCTGCTTTATTGTGCTCATACCTAAGGGTGGCTTCGTTGTCTGTGCCCTGGGAAGTGCACAGCATTACTCCTCGGGCAGGTTAAAGCCGTTCCCCTTGTCCCAAGCCATTCTCCAGGTTTCCTGCAGCCCGTTTAGGCACTGGAGCTGCTCTAAGGTCTGCCCTTAAGGAGCCTTCTTTTGTCCAGCTCTCTCAGCCTGCCTCCAGAGCAGAGATCCTCCATGGATGGTAAAGCACTGAGCTGGGTGATTTCAGTGGCTTTGCAGCTAAAGTGCTCCCTATAAAAGGGCAAGGAGACAGGGACTGGATGATGCCATTCCTGCAGAAGAATGATGTTCTTGTTGTGTGCTAGAAGTAATACCGCTGCCAGCCTGGCTCTGTGTCCCGGGGGTTGTGTGTGCTAAAGAGCTGCTGCTGGTTTCCCACCACAGAGCCACAGGTTTCACCACCCGCTCCGATATTGGCCCTGCCCGTGATGCCAACGACCCCGTGGACGATCGCCATGCACCGCCCGGGAAGAGAACTGTGGGGGATCAGATGAAGAAGAACCAAACAGCTGATGATGACGATGAGGATTTGAATGACACCAATTACGATGAGGTGATGAGATTGTCAGCATCTGGAGATGCTTTTCCCTGAGGAGAGGAGGAGTCCCTTAACTCCCTGTTCTCTTCCTATGAAACCTGAGGTTTCCAGAGCAAAATTCCCTGCTTTTTTCTAGCAGTGCTTCTTTTTTTCCCCATTTATGTGTGATTTGGATGCTGTTATACATAATGGTATAGTACAGATTTGTGGTGTGCTGTTGGTCTGCATATTGTGGTTTAATTATCTACACCAAGCACTGAGAGCCTTGGGAGTGGATCTGGAAGTGTAAATTAAGCACTAATGTAAATTAGTAAAGTACTAACTGAAGTAATTAGTTAAGGATTAGTTTAAGTACTTTGGGGGATGTATGTTTCAATTTGTCACAAAAGAGATCTCAGCTTTTATGCTTTGATATATATTTGTCCTTATGTGGCCTGTGTAGGCTCTTGTGTTTAAATTCCACTTTGGTCACTTAGATGTTGTGGTGTTCCTTTGGTTTGCTTGCAGTAGTTTAAAACCAAAAGTGGTTAATGGAAGAAAATGGCCTTTCTATCCTGGGATCTCAGTTATTGGTTAATAGAGCCATTCTGGAAGAAGCAATTTGGAAGCAGCTTTGCTTTTGAAATGATGTGGGAGAAGAGCCACCGGGGGTGGGAGAAGCAAGTGCTTTGCTGTAAGGATGTGTCAGTTTGATGCCATGTTGTTAGAAATAGCCTTCTCCTGCATTTTCCTTGTGCTGGGTGACTGTTGTCTCTAGTAGGAACATAACAGAAACTTTAAACTGAGGGTATTGCTTTTTTCCTCTTCTTTGTTTCCCTTTTCCCAAATCTGTAGTTCAATGGGTATGCTGGGAGCCTCTTCTCAAGTGGTCCCTATGAGAAAGATGACGAGGAAGCAGATGCTATTTATGCAGCTCTGGATAAGAGGATGGATGAACGCAGGAAAGAGCGAAGGTAGGATGAATCACAGCACTGGCACGGGGTGTTTCTGGCTAGCTTGTGGTTTAGACTTTTCCTCTGCCTCTTTCCATTTTCCAGTTCACATTTGCCTTTGTCTACTGGGTCTGTTTTGAGATATACACAGAGCTTTTATTCTAATACTGAACCTTTGACTCTGTGGCTCCAAGTTTTAGGACCAATGGGTATTTTGCGTAAGTTGCTCTGAGAGTTGATGTGGTTGAGTTACTTCACCATGCTTAAGCTTATTAAGATGATGGGGGGAGATGCTGAGTAACTGGTTTTGACACATTCCATACTACACATCACACTGGACATGGTTAGAAGAGTCATGTAATGCAGATGTCTTGTAAACTGCTGAGTGTCACTGAACTTGTTAAACTCACTACCTGGTCTAAAGGGAAGAGGAGGTTAAAGGCTGAAGTTCTCTTGGTTGGAGATGCCTGGTTTTACACTGTATTATTATTTGATAAAACACCTCTTCCATAGTGTTGATAATCTAAGCTGGAATAAAATGCTTTTTTTAATGCCTTAGATCTAATCAGACACATTTATCTGTAAGATCAACACTTTGTTTAAAGACTTACTGGTTGTTCCTTGGAGCGTAACCTCAGCATTCCTTTTCCTCAGGGAGCAACGAGAGAAAGAGGAAATAGAGAAATACCGGATGGAACGACCCAAAATTCAGCAGCAGTTCTCAGACTTGAAAGTAAGGAGAAAAACATCTCAAGAGTGACTTTTATCTGTGTGATGTATGAGAGGTGGATATGGTTCTGCATTTCCTTGCTCAGATTTTGTGTGTTAGCAAACAAGTGGATCCTTATTTGCCAGATAAGAGTTATTTCCTCTTGGAAAAGGAAAGTAAATGGGTTTGAAGCTGGCAGCTGGTGGTGCAGAACCTCTTCCTGGCCTGGAGCTCTCTCAAGCAGTGTGATTTTTCAGCCAGCTGCAGTTACAGCCACTTAAATTAGTGCTGATTTAAACCCAAGCAGGGATGCAATCTGTGGTGCTAAAGCCATATTGTCTGTGCTGACAGCAGCATTCAGAGTGGCACTCAGCTGGTGGAAGTGGGTGTTTAAAGCTGCTTTGGAGGCATCTGGGAGAAGACTGGAATTCTGCCTGTGGAGCACTTTATTTGTGCACATATTTTATGCACAAGGGAGTGAAATTCATGCAAATCCTTATAACAGGCTTTTGGTTTGGGCTTTATTGTGGCTTCACATCAGTTCAGGAGCAGGTGCCTCACTTCTGTCTTTGAGGGACTGATAATGTGTTGGTATTGGAGTAGTAGTTGATCAGGAGCTCCTGACTTACTCTGTTAAATAAAGTGTATTGTTTAAGCTGTTGGCTAATGATTAGTAAGAAGCCACTCAGTGCTGCAGGTGCTGAGATGAACCTGACTATTTGCAGCACTGAATTTAACAAGAGGATTGATTTGGAATCTCAGTCTGGCCTAAGCCCAAATTCTAATGAAATGCATCTACATCTTTTGTACATTGGATTAGGAAAAAACCTGACCTTTGTTTAAATCAAAGTTTAAGGAAAGAATAATCCCTTAAGGAAGCAGAGCAATTGGAAAGAACAAATTCTACAGTAAATAATGATGCCAACTCCACTTTGAACAGCGGAAGCTGGCAGAGGTCACGGAGGAAGAGTGGCTGAGTATCCCAGAAGTTGGTGATGCCAGGAACAAGCGCCAGAGGAATCCTCGCTACGAGAAGCTGACTCCGGTACCTGACAGCTTCTTTGCAAAGCATTTGCAGTCAGGGGAGAATCACACTTCTGTGGACCCACGCCAAACAGTGAGTACAAAAGCAAACCTGGTGAAGGTGGGATCTGTGCCTCATAATTAGAGGTGAGGGTTGAACTATGGATTTATGAGTGGGATTTGGGGGGAAAAGATACTTGACCAAAACACCTGGTGTGAGTCTGGAATTGCTGGATGTTCATCTCCTCTGCTTGCTGGAGTCTTTCAATGCACACCCATTGCCAGAGAAGACTTGAAGATAGGCAAAGAGAGCCTTGTTCTTGTGGTTAAAGTGGAGGATAGTGTTTCTTTTCCATTTCTTGGGCTGTTGAATGGTGAGAATGAGGGGTTCTTTTGAGCATAACCAGTGTCCATTTCTGTTAATTTTGCAAAAATGGCCCAGAAAATAGAGTGTAATTTCAGCTCATGATTTGCCCAACACTGAGCAATTGTGTTAAAACTATTTGCATTACAGTCAACTGAAAATGAAGTAATTTGTCTTGTTGCTCCATGGCCACAGCCTGCTGCAGTGATAGAGCTTCAGGAGAAGCTGACTGGCCCTGAATTGATACCTGGGACTTTGTAGATTTTCTTGTTGAAATGTGCTACTTTTAGATGCTTATGCTCTTAAGTTTTCACTTTCCTGCTGCTTATGTCACTGACATGGCTAAACTTGAGTCATTACCTCCAGATCTGCAAAACCTGTATGAGAGATGCTCTGGGGTTCAGGGAAGCCGCTGTTTGAGAGGGACCTCTGGGGTTTTGGCACCCTGTGAACAGCCCGAGGTACCTGTGAAACCTCAGAAGAGAGTTGAGGAATGTGTTTCTTGTTTTTAGCAATTTGGTGGATTGAATACTCCATATCCAGGGGGCTTGAACACTCCCTACCCAGGAGGAATGACACCAGGCTTAATGACACCGGGGACAGGTGAATTGGATATGAGGAAGATTGGCCAAGCCAGGAACACCTTGATGGATATGAGGCTAAGTCAGGTAAGGATGTGTGCTGCTGTGTAAGACCTGGGTGTAGAAGTGTCTTTGATTCTCTTGGGTGTTAGAAGAAATGCCTCAGCTATGAAATAATTTTGTACTTCTCCATCCCTAATCCCATTACCTCTAATAGAATTTCCTTGGAATTAAGTTTGTCTCTGGAAGTCTTGGTCATTAAGGGAGAGCACTGTTGTACCGGAGATGGGTTTCAGGTGAACAACACTTGGTTACGCCAAGGGAAACAGCTCTTCTATCCTGCCCAGGGATGAAAAATACTGTTCTTAATTTGTTGTTGAGTTCTGTTCTTTTTCATTGATTTTCCCATCTGAATCTGGCTTCAACTGAGAAGATGGGCTTTAGCTGGCAGGGCTGCAAGACCTGTTGGTGACTGAAAGCCAAGCTGCTTGTTCCCTGATTTTCAGTGGTATTAAATTTAAATCATTAAAGTTGTGTCTTTTACAAGTGGAAAAAGCTAATCAGCAAGGCTTTGTGCTTCCCTCATCCCCTGGTTTTGGTAAGAGGTGAATATCCAGGTTTCTTGTACAGCTGCAGGGTCTTTTCCAGTGTTTATTGCATGCTATGGGGGGCTGTTAATGGTCACTTCAGTAGCTCTGATTTGCCTTTTCCAGGTGTCAGACTCTGTGAGTGGCCAGACTGTAGTGGACCCGAAAGGATATTTGACAGACTTGAATTCCATGATTCCCACCCATGGAGGAGATATCAAGTAAGTTTAAGAAGGATTAACTGATTTATCCTCTTAGTGGTGGCTGTGATCCTGCATAGAAATAGAAATCTGTCTGGGCCGGTGGCTCTCAGCTGGCATTTAATTTGTACCAGATGCCAGGTGAGTTTCTGAGGATGAATTCTTTTAATATGAGGTCTGGTTTAATCTGTCAACAGAGGTATTTGTCATCAGACCTGGATGCATCAACCATGGGCCTTATTTTTATTCTATCCCTAACATGCCAGAGTGATGGCAGCATGTGGCTGTCTGCCAGCCAGGGAAGAACCTGCTTAATTGTATCCCTGTGCTGCTAATTTAGGCTTCATTGATGACCTCTGAAAACCCTTTTAACCTCAAGTTTGCCACCAGTTTCATAAAGAATTGCCATTAAAGTCAAAGTGATAATGTGCAAATGTTGATGCTAATACTTGACTTCCGTCAGTGCTTGTGCTTACCAGCTTCCAGCTGTAATTCCTAAATATCTTGCTTAAATACTTAACTGGTTTTCATGTTGATCTCACTGTGTTAATATGTATTTCTAAGCTTGTTTGGTAGCATGTAATCTCTGTCACTAGTCTAGAACATTTGAGGTCAGGGTTACTGTGCATCTGAGTGTGGCTGTGAAGAGCTGACTGTAAAGCACTGATTCAGGGGAATTACTTGCTACAGTGCTGAAAATCTTCCTGTCTGTTTTTCCTCCTCCTTTAGTGATATCAAAAAAGCCCGCTTGCTCCTGAAATCAGTGCGAGAGACCAATCCTCATCATCCTCCAGCCTGGATAGCATCAGCCCGACTGGAGGAGGTCACTGGCAAGCTCCAAGTAGCTCGAAACCTCATCATGAAAGGCACAGAGATGTGCCCTAAGGTCAGAATTGCTTTGCTTCCCCACTGATCCTTACAGGGCAGTAGGCAAAGGTTGTGATTAAGAGCAGTAGTATCTCTGTTGAGCTCATGTCAGGCTAGATCTGATACAGCTTCACTCTCTGCAGTATTAACAGAACATGTATTTCACCAGAAGCTCGAAGTTTAGGTTCTTGGTTTGATGTAAAGGAAGGTTGTTCCCTCCTCCTGGCAGAGTGAAGATGTTTGGTTAGAAGCTGCTCGGCTTCAGCCTGGCGATACAGCCAAGGCAGTTGTGGCTCAAGCTGTCCGCCACCTCCCGCAGTCTGTGCGAATCTACATCAGAGCAGCAGAGCTGGAGACAGACATCCGGGCAAAGAAACGTGTCCTGAGGAAAGGTGAGAGCTGCTGCTGGGTCAGGAGCAAAGTCTGAGTCTCCCTCTTTGTATTGTGGGGCTTTCTTTGCATCCCTGGTGAAAACAGGGCATTTAATAATGTGGGTCTTACTGGTGGAGCTTGCTGCTGTTGAGTCAAATTGCTGTTGAAGTAGCTGTAAAACACCCTTCAGTGGAAAGCTGCTGTTACTGAGCAATTGCAAGTGATATTTCACTTCCAGAACCAATTCCAGCTTCATCCAAGTCTTTTCCAAACGATGATCCTTTTAACAGTGGTTTGTTTGTGTTGTCCTGAACCTGGGTCTTCCTCACAGGTTCATAGTATTAATCCTTTGATTACTTGAAGTTACTGGGACTGTAGCAGTAGAGATTAGAACCTTCATGACTATTGGATTGTGTCAATTTTGTCTTCTGACTTCAATTTCAACAGGGAAAAGGGTCTGGAACTAATACATTTAATAAATTCTTGTGGTGCAGCTTACAGTATTGAATGGTTTGGCTTCAAAGCAAGCAAATTGCCTCATACCTCTTACTATTGCGTGTAAAACTGCATCTCTGGTGAAATGACCGTTTACTGCATATGGATGAAAGGCACTTACACGTTCCTGGGTTTGAGGTTGGAGTTCAGATATTAACCATTCAGTAGGTTTTCTAATTTCCACTGGCTAAGCAGTGCTGTGGTGTCACCCCTGTGACACTGTGCATCCTCTTCAAGAGCAGTACTAGATACTGAACAGAAAAACACTCTTACATGAGCAGAAATAGAGTTCTGAGTCCAGCTTGGGTAGCAGAGCATCTTCTGTGAAAGCAGTGACATTGCTTTAAACGTTGTATTTGCAAAGAGAAAAACATCTTGCTTCAGTTTTTGGAACCACCTCCTTCATCTCCAATACAAAGCTGGTAGTGGAGTGGAACATGATTTATTGCTTCTTTACAGTTTCCCCTTGTGAACAGCTTCACAGTGCTCCTCTGCTACTTGGGGAACAGCAGGAATATAATGCTTGGAACTGTTTCTATATGCAGCCTTAAAATCAGTGGCAGTTTAACCCATTAGTTCTCCTCAAATAAAATCAACTGAATGGCAGGTAGTGGCACTGGAATGGGATCTTTCATGGTGTGTTTTGTTGGCTGTGTCCATTCCTATCACCCAGCAGAACCTCTGGAGTTTCAAAGCCTCTCTCTGCCTGGAAAGCCAGGAAGCTGGGTGTTTAAAATGCAGCTCGAGGTGCAGGCATTGGCAGCTCCATGAAGACATGTTGTGTCCTGCTGAGTGGTGCTCTCAGCTCTTGCAGGCTCATCTGATTCACTTAATTCCTCAGGAAACCTCCTTCTACTGCAGATTGAGAGGAAACAGTTAATGCCCCAATCCCCAGCGCACAGTGCTGGTAAATGCTGTGTTTCTGCAGAGCTGGGGTGTGCTCTGAGGCTCAGCAGTGTGCCTTGGCCTTTGCAGGAATGCTTAAAGGAGCAGCCTTGCCTGGAAGCTGGTTTCAGTGTAGTTTTAGATGCTTCTTCCGCCCGTTTCTGTGGTCCTGCTGTTGTGCTGCAGAAGGATGTGCTCAGTCCTCTCTGTGCGATCACTTTGGAAGCAATGAAACTAATACTGCAACACAGCTAACACCAGCAGGCTGTGGTGTAAGTTGTAGTGACAAAAGGCTAAAAAACCCCTTTAGTTTCTTAGTGTATCTTTCAGATATGAGGTTATAAAGAAACAGGCTGAGAAAAGTTGTTTAGACCTGAATGTTTCACACAGCACATGTAGAACAGTCTGCGGGGAATGCAGTTTCTACCAGCAGTAGCTACTCTTGGAGAAGATTAAGGAAGCCTCAAAGACTCTTAATTAGATGGAGCCTATATGGATTGCTGAAAGAACACATGGCATTCAGTGGCATAGGGTGTTAGTGTCAGTGATACCTTTGAGCTTTTAGGCATCCTCTTGTTTTATTTTTACACAGCAGGCCAGGAACTCATTGGGAAGCTAATCTGGGATCCATTAAGCTGTCAGCAGATGCCCACAGGATGGACAGTTCCAACTTCTAAGGAGCAAGGTTGTCTTATTAGTATGGAAGATGCTCCATTTTATAAAGGGAGACCCAGCATGATTAGGGCTACCCTGTTTTGAAGATACGCTCATTTGCTGAGCCTGGAGGCTGTGTTCAGCAAAGTGTTTTACTGCAGAGGATGCAGTTACAGCTTAGGCAGGGGAAAAGCCTTTGGCTCTCCAAAGCCTGGTTCCAATTAAAATTAAGTTAGGCTTTTATTTTCTGATTTGAAGTTCTCATTGTTGGAGCAAGAGCTAATGGAAGTGCAGTTCCCTCCCTTCCCTTTTTCAGGAAATTTCATCTGTAATAGGGCGAAGCCTTCAATATATCATCCTTAAAACATGCAGCCCTCTTTGGGAAACTACTTTGTCATGATTAACAGAATGGTTTTGCCCCTCTAGCCCTTGAGCATGTTCCAAACTCAGTGCGTTTGTGGAAAGCAGCCGTGGAGCTGGAGGAACCTGAGGATGCCAGGATCATGCTGAGCCGGGCTGTGGAGTGCTGTCCAACGAGTGTTGAAGTAAGTCTTTAAAGAAGTAAAAGAAGGCAGCCCCCTCCTCATGCCTTTAGGTTGACAGCAGAGCTTTGAAAACAGGAGGCAGGGGAGCGCGCGATGAGTTCTCAACCATGCAGTTTATGCCACAAGGAGAAGGATGTGATGAGTAGTGGACTGTGCTTTTTTTTTCCCCAGAGTTCATTGTCTGCTGGTCATTACATGCCTCATTTTCCTGTGTAATTGTTAGGTTCATTATGGCAGTGCACTGCTGTGCCTGCTGTAGCCACTTAGCCATGTTCCTGTTGATGGGTAGTGCCTCCACAGTTGTGAAAACAAGTGTAGACGTAGCCTGGGGAATTGCAAACAACGTTGCTCATTTCTGAAGCCCTGAACCAGAGTGTCACACGTGGCTATTTGAAAGGGGATGTGAACAGAAAATATGCAGCCCAGCTAATGGAGGTGATACCTCCATGATCATCTCCATATGCTGATCCATCAGGTGACTGGGACTGAGCTTTAATGGCAGGAATAGAGTGTTTCTACAACTTCTCCATCGATACTCTGCAGCCTTCTTGTACTGCTTGAGGACAGTTGCCAGCCGGTAGCAAGCAGCCTGAAGCTGCTCACCTCTTCAGGCTGACACTGCCATAGAGCACCGTTGTCATCTCCTTGTTCTAATCTGAAACCCATCTTCTGTTGCTCCACAGCTGTGGCTTGCGCTGGCCAGGCTGGAGACGTACGAGAACGCACGGAAAGTCCTTAACAAAGCCAGAGAGAATATTCCAACAGACCGGCACATCTGGATTACTGCTGCCAAGCTGGAGGAAGCCAATGGAAACACCCAGATGGTGGAGAAAATCATTGACAGAGCCATCACATCCCTCAGGGCTAATGGTGTGGAGATCAACAGGGAGCAATGGATACAGGTATTTACTCAATCTTGGTTAGAGACCCGGGTGAACACTCAGGTTTGAAGGCTGCTGATGCTAGATACTGTAGGGTGATTTTGCACTAGGCTTATCAGTGGAGATCCCTGTGAAGATACAAGAGAGGAGACTAAAAAGCTGACTAAGTTCAAGGCTGTAAGTGATACACTGGGGTAACACTGCTTGTGTTGAGCTGAGGAATGTCTGGTTTGCTTCTGGTTTGGAAGATAATCAGCTTCAAGTTGAAGCAGCTGCTGCCTTAAGTAGGACAGAAGCTTTAAGCCTCTAGTGAAGGATTTATGTGGTTTTTCAATATGTCTCTTGCCTTAAAAGGTGTCTGTTTGCCCAACAAGTCTTTGTCAGATACTGTTGTGTGAAATCAATACAAATCAAGGCCGGTCTGGACGGGGCTTGGAGCAAGCTGCTCTAGTGGAAGGTGTCCCTGCCCCTGGCAGGGGGCTAGAACTGGATGAGCTTTAAGGTCCCTTCCAACTCAAACCAGACTGGGATTCTGTGATAGAATGCATATGCAGCAAGCAGGAAATACTTTGTTAGTCCTTTATTGGTTTGTAGTAGGCAGCAAAATCTTCTTGGTATGTTTCTTAAAAGAGTATCGATAATGAACAAAGTATTTAACATTAACCAAGATACTCGTTTAACATCTAAACCAATTACAACTTTCTTTACAGCAGTGAAACAATGAAAGGTTAATTTCAACTTCTGTTTAAACCCCCCCTTCCACCACCACCGCGGCCTCTGCATCATTGCCTTCTCGAGTTCATTTTCAGTGCCAGCACTGCTCCACTTCTGCTATCTGATCAGAGGTCTTTTTAACAAGTCCAAGCAAGACAAGCTTGGCTTTCTGAAAGCTTTGTGTGTCAGAAAGCTGCTTTTCTCTATATGCTCTAGTGAAAGAGCCTCAGCACCTTTAACTTCACACTGGATGAGGGTGTATTTGTTTAAATTCACTTATTGCTTAGCCCTTATTGAGCCTTAAGAATCAACTGGGAGCTGAAAGAAGGTCACTAGTTTTGATGTTGGAATTCTTCCTCCTCAAATTCCTGTATATTTTTATTGGCCAGGTCCCTGCTCAGCAGCTCAGTGCAGCTGTAAGAGGAGCCTGTTAAGGCTGGAAAGGTCACACACTGTCACACTCACTCCTTTCCAGTGGATGCAGCTGATGTGCTCTGTTCCTTAACCATCTTCTGACTGATTCTGTGTACAACTTAGAGTGCTTTCCATGTGGTTATGGGCTCCCTAGTTAGTGTCCAGATGCTTGAGTACTAAGACATATTTAGTGTTGCAGTGACCCGCAGTGTGTCTCTGTGCTCGAGGAGCTGCTGTTGCAGAATCTGACTTCTTGTGCTGAGCTCTCAGGGCTTTGCTCTTGTTTCTAGGATGCTGAGGAATGCGATAAAGCTGGAAGTGTGGCCACGTGCCAGGCCATCATGCGAGCTGTCATTGGGATTGGGATTGAGGAGGAGGATCGGAAACATACCTGGATGGAAGATGCAGACAGTGTATGTCCAGCTGTGAAGCTGCTTTATGTTGGGTTTGGGGTTTGTTTGGTTTTTAGTTAAGGGAAATTGAACTGGAGCCTGGAAAATGACATGTTTTATCCATGAAAATGCCTGTGTTTCCCACACACCTGCCCGTGTTTGGCCAGTCTCACTCTCCGGAGGTTATTGTATTGCAGAGCTCTCTTCAGGCTTGAATTGATACTAAGCAGAAAGTTGCTAATTTGATAAATTGCTGCTTTTTGTGTGGATTGTGGGGTTGGTTTGAGTGTGTGAGACCTGGGCAGCGGTTGAGGTCTGGTTAAAGGAACTGGGGTTAAGCTGCAATACCTGACAATTATAACTCAAGAGTTAATCTCGGGGTGGCCGGGGGAGTGGGTAAAAGTTTCACCAGGCTTTCTTGGTTGAACATGCACTAAAAAAGAAACCCTCTTTCAGCATGAAGAGTGTCCAGTTCATTGGGTGTGAGGGGCAGATGCTGTAGCACTTGGGGTTTGCCTGTAAAAATGAAGTGTGAACATGAGAGCCTTTCCAATGCCGTAGTAATGTTTTCAAGCTGTCTTGTGTGTGTCAGTGCACTGAAACGCCTGCTAGAGAGACACTTCTATCTTCAATTCTGCCTTTTATAAAGCTGATAGTAACTGTTTTGTTGTGTATAATACCCCAGTTCAGGCGTTGCTCCGAGTTACTGAGTTCTGTGTTGAATTGTGCATGTGTAACTCCTTGCATTGGATTTCACTGCAGCCCTATGCTGACTTAGCTGTGTTCTGTGTCTCCTCAGTGTGTGGCTCACAACGCCCTGGAGTGTGCCCGAGCAATTTATGCCTATGCCCTGCAAGTCTTCCCCAGCAAGAAGAGCGTGTGGCTGCGAGCAGCCTACTTTGAAAAGAACCATGGCACAAGGTTTGGGTGCTGCATCACCATTGGGGGAGAGGGGGTTTGTCCTTTAGGATGGGGAGGAAGGAAAGCTGCAAGGTGATCCCTGAAGTGCTGTGTTGCACGAGGCAGTTCAGCTGGTGGAAACTCGCTGGCTCTGTTTGAAGGTCTGGCCTTCTTTGTTATTGTTGTGGTTGGAACACTTTGGGTTTTATGAAGTCATGAAAGGGTCTTTTGGCAGTAGAGATCTCTTGGTAAAATAGATGTGAATGACCTAGAAATACCACATGTGTTTAGTTGTCATAGACAAACTAGTTCATTGCTGAAGCTCTCTGAGCATCTCTGGCATTTTCTGATCAAACACACTGTGAATGTCTGTTACAGTCTGAATTAAGCTTGGTGTTACACTGTCACAGCTCAGTCTTTTTGAGTTTATTCATAAAGCTTTACATGTCTGAAACTTTCTGCCCAGAGTTTAGAATAAAGCAAATAAAGCAGTAGATCTGCTTTATTTTTAAGGTATTTATAAGACCACTTACACGCATGGAATCATTAAGGCCAACAAAGCTGTAATGTGGAAGTGTCTGCAGATCACAGAATCATAGAATAGTTTAGGTTGGAAGGGACCTTCAGAGGTCATCTGCAATGAACAGGGACCATCTTCAACTCAATCAGATGCCGAGTTCTGCCTCATTGATGCCTTTTTTCCTTTACTGGAACAAGTATGTCTTTGCTTATGATGTTGTTCCACGTTTCCCAGTTTAAGCTCCTTATTCTACCTGAAAAGTCGAGTTTGTAGAGGAGAAAACAAGTTTCAATAAGAGAAAGCCAGCTTCATCTGATAACTGTGGAAAACTTCCTGTCCCAGTTTCTAAGGTTTAAGAGGAGCTCCTCTTTCCAAAGGAGCCACAGGAGCTGTGTGTGTGTGTGAAGGCTCTCTCTCGGCAGGGGCTATCAAACAAAGGTGGCTGAACAATGAGCTGTTTGTGGAGCGCTGATTTCAGAACCCTTGTGAAAAAAGACCTCACCCTTTCCCTGTTACAAAACCACTTATCAAGGTTTACAACGTTGGACTTTGCAACTGTATTTATAACACTGAGCGATAGTGGGAATAATTCCAGGGAGCCTAACTTACTCTTTCTTGTCTTAGAGAATCCTTGGAGGCTCTTTTGCAGAGGGCTGTTGCTCACTGTCCCAAAGCAGAAGTGCTCTGGCTCATGGGAGCCAAATCCAAGTGGCTGGCGGGAGATGTGCCAGCAGCCAGAAGCATTTTGGCCTTGGCTTTCCAGGTGGGTCTCTCATACTTGTGCAATGGTGTGAAGTACAACTGGTAAAGAACACAGAGCAGGCTTCTTCTGTCAACACCTGATCCCTGCTGCCTGGCAAGATGGAGGTTTTCATTGGCCTTTCATTGCCTTGTGTGGCAAGATGTTCTCCTGTAGAATAGCAGCAGGATGTGTTGCTGCTCCTGTAGCATTACCACACCATGTTCTGAGTTCACAAACCACTAATCCTTCCATGGCTCCCATCAACCCCAGCCATGGATCGAAACCCCTTGTCTTGGGTTACCTGCCTACTCAGTAAGAAAGGTAATGGTCTACTTTAGTTTATGATGTTACTGCATTACTTATGGCTTAGCCCAAGCCCATTAATCCACAGCAAAATGAAGGGAATTCTCTGCCTGATGCAGAAAGATGAGCAGAGCAGTACAGTTCTAAAGCTGGGAATGAGGCTTAAAAGCCAAGTGATAGCAAACCCAAATGACAACTCCTGAGCTGGAAGGTAAAAGGTATTTACTTCCTCAGTTCGTTCCTGGTGCTTTTTGTTACCATCCTGAAGGCTTGTTGGTTGTCACTGGAATGACTTTTATTGGAGGAGCTTTCACAGACCTCAGCTGGGGATTCCAGCTTCATTATTGTTTTGCTCAGGGCTAATAAAATGAGGGTCTCATTGTGGCAGACCCTGTGATGTTTCCAGTGTTTAAACTGGAAGTTCAGAAGATGAAGCATTAACGCTTTCCAACAACTGAGAAGCATCCAGCTTCTAAACTGCCACTTATCTTAGTGCTGCGCATCTGGTTTGGAGAACTCCTCTGCACTTCAAAGGTCAAAGAAGATCTGGGAGGAGCTTGAACTGTGAAGCAGAAAAGCCCACCCTACTGTGGATTGACAGGGCTCTGATTTCAATTTTAATCTGGATCAAACGAAGGCTTAAATCTGCTGTTGATTCACTGCCTGCATTTGTCTGTCATTTGATGTGCTTGCAGGCCAACCCCAACAGCGAGGAGATCTGGCTTGCTGCCGTGAAGCTCGAGTCGGAGAACAATGAGTATGAAAGAGCAAGGAGGCTGCTGGCAAAAGCTCGCAGCAGTGCCCCCACTGCAAGGGTAAGGATGTGTGAAGGGTGGAGAGGCTGAGACCTCTCTTGGCCAGGGGGGAGTTGAGGCGGAAGGAGGAGTTCCTTCAGTTGGGTGGCCTCAGGGACTGACCGGGTGGCTCTTTGCCATTGCCTTTTGCAGGCATGTGGCCGCTTTGCTGCGGCGCTTCTCCAGTGAATTGCGACACCAAATCCTGGCCTGATGGGAAAGAAAAGCCAGAATCAAGTGAAGGCTTTCAGGTTTTTTTTAAACACAAGTGGCAAAAGTCAGGAAATTCCCACTTTACGGCTGTTTGTGTAATGGTCCTGTTGCCCAAAAGCACGCCTTGTTAAAAAGGGAGAGAAAATACTTTCACAGCAGACTCGCTTGTGCTTGCTGTGCTAGAGACAGCTGTGGTCATGTTTGCTTCAAGTTACACTCTTGGATTTATGTCTACAGTTACTTCTGGCATGATAAACTCTGTCGGTTTTTAGCTGTTCATACAGACCCATTTTAACTTGTCCAAGTAAGATTAAAACTAGTCTGGTCTCTGTCCCTTCCCTGGTCTGTGCTTCATCTACATCTTTGAAACTGCCCTCTCCATCCTTTGTCAGCCAAGGAGCTTCTCTCCAGCTGGGACTGGAGCTCTGGTCTCAAGACTTGATGCTTCTCTTGTGAAGTCATGGTGGGGGGAGTATGGGAATGGGGAGGACAGGGATCAAAGAGTAGTGAAACAGCCTTTGGCCTATAATGTATTTCCCACAGCTGTAACTTCCATGTGTAGCCAAAGGAAAGGCATTTCGGGGCAGAAAAATGTGTATCAGCTTTTAATGGGCAGGACAACGGCTGCAACTTGAAGCCATGGGTGAGAATAGGTGGTCTGGGTAGCCTGGATGTAAGGAAATCAGATTGTGGTGTTGAAGGAGGCTCAAATTCATTAGTTAATTGTGCTTGTTGAATGAGTATTGTACAAATGTCAGCCCTGTGCTAATAGGGGAGATGGAGGTTGATCACACTGCCCCAACTCCTTTGGCTATTTGGACAACATGTTTAGCATTGTTAGCTGTTCCCGCTATTATTTATTAGCTAGTTAATAACATTTTTATTAGCTAATTAATAACATTAATGAGTGTATGAAAGTGGGAACCCGCTGCCTTGAGGGACTAATGGTGTTTCAGTGGCTGCTAGTGATAAACAGCTCTGGTTGCTCTCAGGTCTTCATGAAGTCGGTGAAGTTAGAATGGGTGCTGGGGAACATTGCTGCAGCCCAGGAGCTTTGTGAGGAAGCCCTGAAGCACTACGAGGACTTCCCCAAGCTGTGGATGATGAAAGGACAAATTGAGGAACAAAAAGAGCTGGTGGACAAAGCCCGGGAGGCTTACAATCAAGGGGTAAGATGGGTGGTGTTGTTGCATGTTTGCTTTGTGCTTCTGGGGAAGTCTGTTGTGAATCAAAATGGAGAGGGCTCTGTCTCAGCCTAACCAAAGATGGTTTCTGTTCTCTCGGTCGTTGCTTAAGACAATAACAAAGCAAAAGTATTGGGACCTGGAATAAGCAGCAACAATTTGCCTTGCCCAAAATCTGTGTGCAAAATTCGTTCTTGCTTAAGAGTTTGCTGTATGTTTGACTGCTTGCTGATAGGAAGAAAAAGCATTGCAAAATGATTCCCTGAGACCTGTAAGGACTAAAAGCAGAGCTCTTAAAAGAAAAGCCTCCTAATGAGCTCTTAGATACACACTGTAAAAGGAGGTGGCTTACAGAGCACTCCTGGCTCTTTTAAATGGAAATCAGTGTCCTTGAATATGAGTGCATCTGAAAGTCGTCAGCTTTGAAAGTCAGAGGGAAGCAGGTTTCTGCCAGTGCCGATATCCTAATGACTTCCCAGGCTTCAAAGCCCCTCTGTTGCTGTGATTTGAGTATGTATGAGCCCTCCATCTCCAGACAGAGCTCAAATTGTAGCTGTATTAAGGGAGGTGTATTCTTTCTCTTGCTGCTGACATAGCTCAGTCATGGCTGATGGACTCGACTGGGATGTAGAGAAACTGGGCTGCTGTGCTCTAAGGAGCAATACAATCCACTTTGTCTCTCTTCTAAGCTCTCCAGGAGGCTTTAGGGAGGGAAGTTATTTCTATAAGGGTTCTGAGATGGTTTTCATGTCTACATAACGCCATGTTTTTTCTAATAGCTGAAGAAGTGCCCCCACTCCATACCCCTGTGGCTTCTGCTGTCCAGGCTGGAGGAGAAGGTTGGGCAGTTGACCAGAGCAAGAGCTATCCTGGAGAAGTCTCGCCTAAAGAATCCAAAGAATCCAGATCTCTGGTGAGTTGTGTGGAGGTGAACTAAGTTTGGGCTACAGAGCAATAGGAATGGCCTTTCCAGGCCAGCTATTTCACATCATCTCAGCTACTTGAGGCTGGAACTTATGACCATGCCTGTCCTAGAGTTTCTTCTGGACTAACAACTTATTCCAAATACCAGGAGTGCTTTGGTGATCCTGGCTAGTATGGAGCTACTCTAAGGAACTGGGGACTAATTATTTCTTTACTGATGGCTTCAGTGCACACAGCATGAGCACTCAAGGCTCTTTCATTTCTGTTTTGTCCCTTTTCAGATTGCTTTTGGTTTAGGCCATTATAGAATAAAGGTCAGGTTTATTTTTAGATGGAGAGGAATGGGAAGATGTCAGTCACCTACACACACTCACAATATGGGCAGATGTTTGCAATTTCCAGTGACCTTCGTGTGACTCCCGGTTTGTTTCCACATGGTGAATGTGTTCTCATAAATACCATCTTCCTTACCAGGTTGGAGTCAGTGCGACTGGAGTACAGAGCTGGGCTAAAGAACATTGCAAACACTCTGATGGCCAAGGCACTGCAAGAATGCCCCAATTCAGGTGAGCTGGATCTCATTTCTGTCTTAAACATGGCTCTTTTGCCCAGCTCATAAAAACCACATCATTTTCCAAGGTGTCCTTTCTGGCCAGCTCTCAAAATACTATGTTTTGGAGAGGTGCCAGTCATCCCTGTGCAAATATTGAGGGTCTTCATGAACAATCCCAGTTGCTTTGTGCTGTCTCACACCAAGGATGGCACAGGCTGGTGTTTGTTCCATTTTGCTGCAGTATCCAGCATGGTTTTGGGTCTGTGGTCCCAGGTTTCCTGGGAAAGCATCTTTGGACATGGGTGGCTTGTCTCTGAAGCTGCTACAAGCCTGCCAAGGGTTTAAAACTGAAGAAAAATTCTTGAGTGTTTGTAGTTAGGAAGTTCAGTGGAAAACAATGAGGTTTTCCCTGTCTTGTTGGAGCACAGCTGACCATAGGATGCTTCCTGTTGCTGGTTTGCACTGGTTGCCCTCCTGACTCTGTGCTGAGTAACTTGTACTGGTGACAAACTTCAGGCGCAGTCATGATGAGAGGAATCCTAAATGTTTAGTCCTGGGTTTGGATGATTTGAACTCATTTAAGAAGAAGCTAATAGGTCGTAGAATGAAAGGCCATTGGGTCTAACTAGCAGTGGAAACATTTGCCTCTTGGGATGGGAGGGAAAAGTCCATAATATGTCCCTATTTTTGGGTAGAATTGTGGGAAGACTTTAATGATTTAAACATGTTGACGTCTTCTGGAGAGAAGATGTCACATAACTGCAAAATGCAGGACAAGCTTACCAGTTTGCCTTCAGGCTGGCTTTTGAAAGGTGTTTAATCGGTGGCTGCTTAAGGCCCAGTGAAATCATTGGGAATTAAGTGACTTTTATGCCATGATAAACCCCTTGCAAGCGGCTCACTGTGCGAGTGGGTCAACAAGGCAACAGCACCCAAAGTCCCACTTTGCTTTGGGAATGACCTAATGCTTAACGAGGGTTTGCCACTACAGGCTTTGTCACAGAACCTGCCTGTTGCTATGGAGATGGGCAGCAGGATCTCACTTCCAAGCCTATCTTTAAACTCCACAAAGCAGAATAAAAGCAGGAGTGAGCTCATTGGACACCTACAGTTGGGTAAACCAGTGACTCGCATCCGTCAAGTGCTGAATTGGTTCCTGGTTGCTTGTGTCTGATGCCGAGCAGGCTCCACAAAGAGTAAAATTGAGATCTAAGGATGACTGTGGCCTCAGCAGGCCTGGGAAAATGAGGTTTAACCCTCTATGTCAAGAGCGAGAAGAGCTCTACTCTGGTGTCATCAAGGCCTGTGTGTATTCCCATGGGAAGTGAGAGTGCAGAGTCCTGGCAGACACATGCTCTCAGGCTTTGCTTTGAAGTGATCCCCAGGTGTGCTTGGCTGACAGCAGAAACTGGAGATTTCATGCTCCTCTGAGCGTGTTTCCTTCCTTGCTTTTGGCAGTGGAGGGATGTAGGGATTAAACCTGGCTTTCCTGGACCTACTCTGTCCTTCTTCATGTGTGTGGAGAGCCAGCATCAATAAGACCATGGTGCTTTTTGGCACCCTTAAAGCTGCTTCCAGACATTGTGCTTTGCACCTCCTGGGACTGCTTCTGCCACTGCAGTTTCCCGTTCAGACAGATGGATCTCTTTCACTTTTGAAATGATGATTTGCCCTCCCCTGTTCCACTGCTTGCAGTGTCTCATCCGAGAGGCATGAGCTTTGGGTCAGTGCCCATCAGCATAGGGAGCACTGAAGCTGCAGGAGGGTTGTGGTGCAAAGACCTTCAGAAGTGAAGGTCCAGCATGGTACACGCAGTAGCTGAACCTTCAGAGTGATGGATGGAGTATCCATGCAGGAAGAATCATCTGGGATGAGGTCGGGGCATTGATAACCATGAGAGGGGGAGGCAGTGGTGCTGCTTGTGACAGGATGGGGAGGGTTAATGTTGGAACTAACAATCTTCCTGCTCGACTTCCTTCAGGAATCCTGTGGTCAGAGGCAATTTTCCTTGAAGCACGACCGCAACGCAAGACCAAGAGTGTGGATGCTCTCAAGAAGTGTGAACACGACCCACACGTCCTGCTGGCTGTGGCCAAGTGAGTTCCTGGCCTTGATGTTGTAAGAAATACCCCTTTCTGTGTGTGGCTGCATCCAGGATGAAACATTGCACTCGAATACAGCCATGTGATTCTGGCTGCAGCAGCTCTAATAAGCCCCAAAGCAAGTAATGGCTCTCAAGCTGTCTCCTAGTAACTGTGCAAATCTCTCCCTTGATTCAAAGCAGGGGATGTCAGCCAGCCCTCGAGCTGTTCTGCTGGGGCTGGGACTGCAGCACAGACAACAATACATTCACACAGAGCCCTTTTCCAGTGCTGGGTAATGGCACTTGGAAAATCGCTGCTTTGCATCCCTTGAAAGGGATTGCAGTGTGCTTGCAGACCTGCACTTTGGTAAGTTTTGTAGGGTATATTTTAGGTATTTTGATGAATTTGGGACTGTTTTGCCTGGTTATTTTTCAGTTTCTCTGTGGCTGACAGTGTGTTCTTCATCTTTGCTCTCTATCCTCTGTTCCGTCAGGTTTGGTTTAACCCTGAGCTGTTGTAGTCTTCTCCTCTCCTAAATTTCTCCTGTCAGTTTTCCTTGGTTGTGGCCCTTCCTGGAATGCACGCTACCATCCTGCTCTAGTTTGCTTCTCTGGAAGGGAAAGATAATTTACTAGGGGTTGTCTTCTTGTCTAGATTGAGTTGTGAGGCTTCCAATGATGAAAACCTGCTATTAGAACTGATTTAGTCTGTATCCTCGTTGACCTGATGAATAGCTTTACAGCAGCCGTGACTGGAACAAACTTCCTTCTGTTCCTTTGTGAACACCACAAGAGGTTAATGCAGGAGGAATTTTGCCCAAACAGTTGCCCAATTCTTTCATAACTCTTTTTTATAAGCCAAAGAAAACCGTAGGCTACATTCAAGTGACTGCAGGGCTGGGTTCTGCCAGATCATGACAGCAAACTCATTCAGCTATTACAGCAAGGGACAATAATGTTAACTTTGCCTTATGGAAACAGCTTCCAGGCCCCTCCTGGTGCAACCTCTCACAGTTCAGCAGCTAATCCCAACACAAACAGCTCCCACCTCTCATCATGACTTGCATGTAGGTACAGTAATACCATCGTGTCTAATAACAGCTGTGTTAAGTGGGTTGCTGGAAATGGCCACTGCTTGCAGGAGTTGAGCCGCTGCTATCATTGTTCGTGCTGTGTTAAATCACAGTTTATTTAACATGGAACAATCAAGAGTATTACAGGGCTTAGAAACAATCACATAAGCTGTATAATTTTATGACTGGCTAAGCTCTTTATGAGGGATGGCAGTCTGCTTTGATAAAGGCCTTCCTAGCTCAAATGAACTCTTAATGCAAAGAGGAGTGAACCCAAGAGACTATTGACTCAGCTGGATAATAACTGGGGAGAGCTTCCAGAATTCATGAGTACCTTTATGAAATGCAGCACTGGGGGCTGGGTGCCAGGCTGGAACGGGAGCATGGAAGGGCTCACCTTTCCCTGTAACCTGGAGCTGATAAGCTAGGTCTGCTCCATGGATGGGAATGTGTGACTGGGAACATGCAGGTAGTGTTCAGCTTTTAGGAGGTTTTTAATTGTTAGATGCTAAATTCAACTTGAAATATTAAGAAGTTGGATGAGGGGAAATAGTGTAGGCACGTGAGTCTGTTCCCAGTCTGGAACAGCAGAACTGAGCCATTGAGTTAGCAAAGATTGAGCTTGGAGAGCAGTCCTTCCCCTCTCAGGAGTGTCTGTCCCTCGGTTAACATGCCTCACTAGGGGAGAGTGAAGAGGAAACAGTGTATGTTCAGTTCAGTCCTCTCCTGTCTCTTCCCAGGGGAAGGCCAGTCAGCAGATGCCTGTGAAATCTGCTGTTTCCTTCTTGGGAGAGCAAAGAACTGCAATATCTGGAGAGCTTTTCAGTTGGAGTGCTTTGGGTTGCTCGGATGTAGGCTCTTTGTCAACTCACGGTCGCTTTTCTCCCCAGGCTCTTCTGGAGCGAGCGTAAAATAACCAAGGCCAGGGAATGGTTCCACCGAACGGTGAAGATCGACTCTGACCTGGGGGATGCCTGGGCTTTCTTCTACAAGTTCGAGCTCCAGCATGGCACAGAGGTGAGTGTGTGCTGGGAGCAGGGAGCTGGGCAGGCAGCGGGAATCCCTGCCTGATGCTGGGTGTGCAGAGCTGTGCTGAGCTCTGCCGCCTGCGTGGCTCACAGATGAGGCTGCGGTGTCATGACTGAGCATGAACAGGCCTGCGTGGTGGTTATTTAAGAGGCTCTGTCATTAACTGAGCTGTCTCTCAGGCTGCTTTGCTGTCCACAGTCATGCTGGGTCGTGCAGGAATCGATGAAATCAATCCCCCTGCTGTATAATGCAAGCTCTCTCATAGATCTGCTGGAACTGCGATGCTGGGTTTGCGTTCCTGGTGCTGTCTCTCCACAAGTGTCAAGCGCAGGCTGCACGTGAACGCAGCTGCAGGAACAGTCTGTTCTAATCTCTCCGGGCAGTTTTTACTGCTTGATAGTGCTGAAATGATGGGAGTGTTTTATCTCCTGACTTCAGAGAGGCCTCTCACTGCACAGCTCTCATGCAGGTGGGAAAGCAGAGGAAGTTTCTGCTGCAATTCAGTCAAGGCTTGCTTGTCTGTACCTCAGCCAGTTTGCTCAGCGAGGCAGAGCTGCTGAGTTTTCACCTTTAAAAAACAAAGCAAAAACCAACCATAAGCTTGGGAAAAGTGAACTGGGGAGGGAATTGTTTTGCCTCTGTGCTGGAGCCATTGAGAGAGTCGCGAACTGTTGCTTCTCCTCCTCATAGGAACAACAAGAAGAGGTGAGGAAGCGCTGTGAGAATGCCGAGCCTCGCCATGGGGAGCTCTGGTGTGATGTCTCCAAGGACATAGAGAACTGGCAGAAGAAGATTGGGGAGATCCTCGTGCTTGTGGCAGCCAAGCTTAAAAACACCTTCTAGAGTCCCCTGCCTTCAACTGTAGTCATCTCTGTAGGACTTGCCTGCTTACCTGCCTTCAGTGCATTCACCCTCGCAGCGGAACAGACTTTGGAAGACGGGTGACACAGAAGAGCTCTCTTCCAGAAAGAAAAGCTGTTTCCTTCTCTTCCCAGCGCTCTTGGTTCGCACAACACAGTCATTGGGTTCTGCAGCACATCTGAATGCTGTTGCTGGTGTCATGTAGGAGAGACAAGCGGTATTGAGAGGCTGTGTTGGCATCTTCATTTCAATGCCTGGATCCCCTGTAAATACAAGCTTTACTTGGTGCTTGGATGGATTTAGCAGTTCCTCTGCTTTCTTCTCTGGCATGCACTCCCCTCCTGCCTCTTTCTGTGCAGTTTCTTTAGTGTTTGGCCCATCTGATGCTGGTTCCTTGTTGGCAGATCTGGTTTGGATACACAGAATGGACTTGGGAGATGAGTGGAGTTCTGCTGGGGGTGGCCAGCAGCTGAGGGGATGGCCCCTCTGTTTCAGCCTATAGCCACAAGCCTGGCTTAGCCTGGTCTCTGTGCTGACAAGCTGCAGTCCAGCTCAGGAGCATTCCTCCAACCTGAGCAGAGGGAGCGGTTTGTGAGGCACAAAGGCATGTTTTTAGAGCCCTTTTCCTCAGTTTTTAAATGCACACAGTGCAGCCTGCCCTCCTTGTGTCTGATTTCAGTAAGTACAGGGGGGGTTTAGAGTAAGGCAAAATCCAGCCATCCCTGAAGGCTCTTTTGAAGGAGCAGCCTTTTAGTCATTTGGAGACTGTGTGCTTTTACAGCAGCAGCTGCTGTCAGTTGGGATGTTTGGGATGATTCCTCATGTGCAGGTGGAAACCAGCAACTTCAGGAGAGGAAAAGCTTTGTATCTGGGACCCTGTCCTTTATCAGCTCTATTTTACACTTGTGATCTGCATTATTTTCACCCCCTCCCCAAACCTTCTTGTGGTTGTTGAATGAGAAGCTGTAATGTCTTACCTGTTAGGGTAGAGCAGAAGCATCCAGGTCTCTGTCTGCGTTACATCATGTATTTAGTTGGAGGAGAAACCCCCTTGTTTGGATAAGGTATAAAATACAGCTTGGTTTTTTTCTTGCCTTATGTTCTCTCTGGATGCGGTCTTGTCCTTTGACTGGGAAGAGTGGGTCTGATAGCAGGAACCTTGGGACTTATCAGGCTCCCACCACCCTGGGGGTGTATCTGCTGGTGGTGGTTACACCAAGTTGTGCTGCCAGAAAGGATGAGGAGCCTGTCCCTTACCACTGAAGTGGAAACTGGTTGGTCTTGGAGCAGAAGCCTCTTTTGCTTGGGGTCTGTAATGGAAACTCTTGTGCTTTCTCTTGAATAGCTGTGGAGGTGTCTGAAGCTGCATTAAGGAGGGTGTAGATCATGGATATCCCATGGAATTGGGGTTTATCAAAGGTGAGTGAGAGGCACTAGGGGTTGAGGGACTTGCTCAGGGATTTTGTGCTGTCGCTGGCATCCTTTCTGTATGGGAAGGAGAGAGTAGATGTTGGGAGGGAATGTGCTTGGACAGGGATTCCATGAGGAAAACGTGTTTAAAAGTAGTTCCAGCATGTGCTGTCCTTCAGCCCCTCGTGCTTCTCACACAGCTTCTACTCTTCCTCTGTACTGTGATCCATGTAAGTGCTTGGATGTGTGGGGACTCTGTCCCACTGCTGTAGGTAGGGAGTGCTTCCTGGGGTAGTGATGTGCTTGGGAAGGCTGGATGCCAGGGAAACGTGGATCCCATTGCCCTGCAGTGCTTCCACTTAGTGGCTCTAGAGTTGAAGTGGGGAAGGCTGCTTGGAACCACATTGGCCTGGCTTTTCCTGCTGGAGAGATTCCTGACTTGTGTTTGGAGCATTTCCTATAAGCCAGATACCAGGTGTGCGGCCATCGGTTGGAATCCCCTGACTCCCATGACAGCACCACATTCCTTAAGGATTTACTGGGAAAGGCAACCCCAGTGCCCTGGGCTTGAGAAAACCCATGGGAAGGACTCTGTGGGAGTTGCTCCTGGTGGGTGCCCAGAGGAGGGATTATTCCCAGTGCTGCATACTGGGATGTGCTGGGGGCCTCCTCGCAGCACTGAGCTCCTTTTGGTACCTGGGGGTACATGTTGGGGTTAGGTTTTGGTCTAGATAACTGGAAGTTTAGAGCCTCATGTTTGTGGCTTCTTGGTGGGTTTGAACTGGGTTATGGCACCTGTGGGTTTTGACTGTATAGAGCTCAAGAACCAGGTTGTCTGGGTCCTGCCTTCTGCAGTTCATTGCTGGGGTTCCTCTTCACATGGAGGGAGCGCTCCTGCCAAGTTGAGAAGAGGAGGATCATTCAACCGCTGATGTTATCTCGCTCCAACGCCCTCATCCTCCTCTTCCGCAGAGCCTTGCTCCTCTCTGTCCATTATTTTCCCTCTCTACAAACCCACATGAGCCGGAGTCGGGGCAGGGTCCAGTGGTGATGCTGCTGATGGTGAGAACTTGGAGGGGGAGCAGGAGGGGCCTGTGGCTGCTGCACGCAGGGCGATGGTCACGCCGGGTCTCACTGCACAACCACCTCTGCCTGCGCTCGCACTGTGGCTCTAGGTGGATCCCCAATGCACCCATGGCCACAACCAGGTAGGAGCCGCCGTGCCCGGCTCCGCATCCCTCCCGCAGCACCCAACGCGGGTCCCTTGGTGCGGGACCGGGGCTGGGGCCGGGGCCGGGCCGCCGTGTCCCGTCCCGTCCCCCCCCCCCCCCCCGCGCCCGGGCCCCCCCCCCCCCCCCCCCCCCCCCCCCCCCCCCCCCCCCCCCCCCCCCCCCGCTGCGGCCGGGCCCGTCCCGTCCCCTCCCACCGTGGAGCCAAGTTCAAACCGCGGGGCCCGGCGGAGCGGGACGCGGCTGCGGGAGCCGCCGCAGGGAGCGCGGCCGCGGGGCTCCATGGTGAGTGCGGCGGCACCGGGATGGGACCCCCGGGGGGCTGCGGGGGGGGCTGGGGCTGCAGCACCCGGGATGGGGCTTGGGAAGCGTCCGGTTCTCCTGGGATAGGGCTTGGACTGATGTGGATGGGCAAGGGCTGGGAAAGGGCTTGGACCGGTTGGAAGGGGCTGGGAGGGAGGGGTACGGTGGAACTTGGAGCTGGATGGGGAGGGTTGTGGTAGGGTAAAGGTGGGAATTGGTGGGGAAGGGGTTGTGGTGTGGCTGGGAATGGGTGGGAAAGGGCTTGGACCTGGCTGATCCCAAGGGGGGGAGAGCATTAGGTCTGCCTGGAACTGTGGCGTGCGCTGAGGCTCTGGGTCCCCTTGGGGAAACGGGGGTTTGGGACAGGATCTGTGTGGCTGGAAGGAGCTGGGATCCCCAATGGGACCCTAATGGGTACCCTGGGCACTATTCCTCGTATTCAGGGCTTGCACGAGTGCGCCAGGAGCTGCTCTATCAGTAATGGTGATTTTCTTATCTCCCGTATTTGCTGGAGGATTAGAGCCCAGGAAGAGATTAGCTTCTGCTGCCAGGGACAGGCTCTGACATTCCTGCTCCTTCCCTGTGGGAAGAGATCTGCCTGCCCGTATCTTACTGCTGCAGGGATAGGGATGAGGGGGAAGGGATAACCCCAAGTCAACCATTGAACTTAGGGTCCCCCATCCTGAAGAACGGGAAGGAAGGGCCAGGACTGGGATTTGCCGGCTTCATCTCTCGCTTCCCTGCATCCCTCTCATCACTGCTGCTTCCCAGCTCCCCGAGGGCAATGGGAAGCACCCCCTGAGCCCCCATCGCGGCTGCTCACGGAGCTCGTTGAGCTGCGGGCTGTGCTCCCTCCTGTGCCGAGCGCTGGGAGGCCAGCGCCAGGCTCGGCTGTCTGGGAATGCTGTGCTTTCTGCTGGAATCTGGTCCCGGTTGGTTTAAAAGGCGCTTCAGGGAAGTCAGCCCCAGTTTCAGAGTGAAATTGCCCGGCCTCGTCTTCCTGGAAGAGGAGGCTTCCTGAGAGCAGCAACCCTTAGACTTTGGACAGGGTGTCCTTATGGAAGCAGCGCTCTCCTTTGGTATCCCTGAGGATTATACCCTCGGCTCAATGCTGAATCACCTCTGGGCTAGATCCCTCTGTGGGCTTGCAGAGAGCAAAGCCAAGGCATGGGGAGGCTCTTCCTGCCCTCTGGATGGGGCCCAGCACGGCTCTGCTGGAAGGTTCATGGTGATGAAAGGAGCTGAAGAGCCCAGTGGGATTGGTACTGGTCACACATGGAATTGCTCATCTCCTCGCACATCCAAGGTGACGCCCGCATCCATGCGTTCCCAGCCTTGCAGGGTGTTGGATTCCACCTCATGTTAAGCACCCATCTCCTGCTGAGTGATGGGAAGGTGGGAGAAGGTTTCCTCACCCTCTTGGAGCCGGGCCCAGCCCATCATTGAGTGGGATGCAGGTTTTACAAGCCATGGGGCAGGATGGATGTGCTCGGACTTCCACAAGGGAATGACTTTTCCTTCTGGCTTCTGTGAGCAAAAGGCCAATCCCAAGGGCCCGAGGTGGCTGGGATGTTGGTGAGCCCACAGGGATGTGAGCTGTGCCCATCCCTTCCTCATTGCTCTTGCTTTGGCCACAGGGATTGCGTAGTTGGAAGGAGCTGAGCTGCTTCTGCCTGCCCAGACCTGACCCTGCATAGGGAGGAGGGTCGGGGGGGGGGGGTTGGGGGT
>NDXB01005712.1:2954-13164 GCA_002631895.1 Agapornis roseicollis | reverse complement strand
CCCGCCCCCGAGCGGGGGGGGGGGGGGGGGGGGGGGGGGGGGGGAGGGGTTGGTGGTGATGCAGACACCAGGATGGGGCCTATGGATTGCTGCCGGCTCCTTTCCCGACAGAGGCTGTGCATGCATTGGGCTTCCCATCCTTGCCCCATTGCTGTGGGGCTGCTCAGGTGTCCCAGCCCCGCTCACTTGAGGCCACGCTGGCTCCTATTCAAAGAGCTGGGCTTCATCCCTGCTCCCCCAGCTTGGATGCAGTTCCAGAGCTGGGGAGAGCAGGGCCTTGTGCTGCTGCTGCTGCTGCCTGGGAAGCAGATCCCTGAGCCAAGGGTGAGCGTGAGCTGTGTGGGAGCTGGAAATGCTGCGTAACCAATGCTGTGCTGTGGGGTGTGCGGAGAGCATCCCCGTGGGGTGCCTGAAGCTGTTTGGATCGAGATGTGGAGGTTTGCTGGGGGGAACCAGGCGGTTCCTGACCTCCAGCCCCTCTCCAATGAGCAGGGCACATCCGTTTCCATCCCCCTTGATTGCTGCTGGTTGGGGATCTGGCCTGGAAAATGGAATCATTGAATAATTAGGGTTGCAAAGGACCTGAAGATGCCACAAGCTGGGGAGTTACTGGGAACCCTGTTGGGGTAGAAAGTAGGGGGATAGATCCTATAGACCTATAAGGATCCTGGTACAGCTCTATGGCAAGAATCTGATTGATGGCAGCAGGAGTCGCTCAGAGTTTGCCATGGATATGGGCTGGGATGAAGCTGGGGTGGTTCCTCAAGGCTGAGCCCCATCCTGCATCTTCAGGGCCAGGGGATGGGTCAATGGGGTTTGTGCCAAGGGGATGGAGGCAGAGCCCGGCGCATCCCTGGCTGACACCGAGCCCTTCCCTGCACAGAATTCCCCCCGGGCCCTGTCCTGCGCTGTTGTGCTGCTCCTGCTGCTCACGGTGCTGAGCAGAGGCAAGAGGTGCAGCATCGCCAGGATCCTCCGGCAGTACCGTGCCGTCATCTTCCACGAGATCCACAACCTGGTGAGGGTGCTCCTGGGAATGACCCTGTGGGATCGAGGGATGAGCTTGGAAGCTTTGCTGGGGAGAGCACTGTTTAAATGGGGGGGGGTTCTGCCCCACGTTGGAGGCTTTGGTGCTTTGGGATGCCTCATCATGCTTTGTGTCCCCAGAAAACCCTGAGTGGGTCGGTGGAGAGGAGCGGAAGGGCCGGCTCCTCTTGTCGCTCGGATAAGGTGAGCACTGAGCGGCATCATGGGCGCTCAGCCCCCCCCCAGATCCATTGATTCCCCTTCCCCACCATGTGCTTCTCCTCTCCAGGACCAGAAGATCCTGTTCTCCATCTACAACATCACCATGTCCCTGTGGGAAGCGGCCGCCGGCTCCCTGCACGGCCCCGAGGAGCTGGCGCTGTGGAAGGTGGCCAGGAACACGGAAGTTGTGTTCAGGGAAAGCTGCAGGAGCATCCGCAAGGTGGGAACTCGGCCCCCTCCTAATCCCCCCCTGGATCCCAGTCCCCCCCTGGATCCCAGTCCCCCAGCACATGGAGCGGAGCCGCCCCTGTTGTGTGCTCTCCTGGCTGCCCATGGGGAGTATCCAGGCTCCGGCTGCAGCATCCCATGGTCCATGCTGTGTCTGTGGGTGCGGGATGATGACGACACATCCCAGTGAGCTTTAAACTGGCCAGGGAGGGATGTCCAGCACTGGTAGCTTGGGACAGGCTGGTGGGGTTTTACTACCAGCTCCCAATTGGGTTTGTTCCCCTATGCCATGGATGATGGGAATAGAGCATTGTCTTAGAAGGATGCTCACCCAGTCCTGCTCTCATTCCTGGGCTCTCACAGGCAGGAGCTGGGATTTCTCCCTAAAAGGCTGCTCTGGATTCTGCCAAGGAAACCCCATCCATGAGAATTCCCTATGGCAGCCTCCAGCAACTCATTAACCAGTGGGGAAACCCCAGGGTTCTGTGGGGCTGGGATTCATCCTCCCCATCATCACTGGGGCAATGGGCTGGGACAAACCCTGTGTGGGCTCTGCTGGTCAGCAATGGGGACCCAAGAGCACACCCTCCCCATGCCCCTGTGTGGTTTGGCCACCCCATCCTGCAGCTTTGCCCATACAAACCCAATGAGTGGTGGCTCTCATCCCCTTTGCTAACCCTGCGTGATGCTCCCTCTGCACGCTGGGACCGCAGAGCCCACCACGCATCCCGGCTCAGCCCTGGTGCAGGGGACGTGGCCGCAGGAAGAAGATGCTGAGAGAGGTTGGGAGGAAGGCTCAGAGGCTGGTGACCTGCTGGGAGAAGCTCTATGCCCTGCACGCACCGCACCGAGCGCCCCGGGACTCATAGGGATGCTCTCGCTGTGTGCCAGAGGGATGCTCGGCTCCGGCATCGTGGCTGCCGGTGGCTGGTTTGGAAACCTGGGACACATTCAATGTTAAAAGCAGCGGAGATGTTGAATTCATCCTCCTGTTTCAAGTGGTACCCAAGGACCAGCCCCATTGCATTCCTGGCATGTTGGTTTGCCGTGGGATGGCTGTGGTGGGAAGCTGGAACACCAGGAACACGGGAAGAAGAAAGGGAAGTGCCAAAGAAAGGAGGTGAGGGGTTGGATTTCTCTGATGCTCCCGGCCCTGCATCTCCTGCTGCTTCCTGGGGGACAACGGTTGCTTTTGGGGCTGGATGCGGGACCACTGTGTATACATAAGGCTCTGAGGGTTGCCAGGCTGCAGAGTGGGACCCATGTCTGTGCTGCTCTGCTGGCACACAGTGAGCAGCCGCATGCCCATAGCGGATGGGGAAGCAGAGGTGCATCACTGGGCACCCAGGGGACATCTGGGGAGCACCAGTGCCCATGGATAAGCAGCAAAACCCATGGCAGAGGCAAGGACTTGAGGGCAAGGCTCAGCCCATGGGATGTGCAGCACTGGAGGACCCAGTTGCTCAGCACTGTGCATGCACTGGTACCCTGTGGTGCACTGAGCCTGGAGGGATGCGGTGTTTGAGCTGAGGAGCATCCTCCCTTGTCACTGCGCTCTGCCGGTGCCCCCGCTGAGTCCCTGCTCTCTCCTTGGGTGGCAAACACTGTCTGGGAAGCCAGAAATAAAACCTGGAAGCCCTTTGGGTGTGTTGTGACCCTGGGCCTTGGATGGGGTTGGCGTGGTGCATGGACCAGGCATGGCACAGCAGTGGGCACTGTGGCATCCTGTCTCTACCTCAATGCATGCAGCTCTGGCTCATGGAGCTCCATCCTTCACCCTTATGCATGACAATGGAGGCTGTTTGCCCCTGCCCCAGGTTCCTCAATCCTTTCTCCATCGGGGTGGGTGCTGTCATCACTGAATCCCAGCCTGCCTTGTGTTGAAGGGGCCTTAAAGCTCCTCCAGCTCCAACCCCTGCCACGGGCATGGACCCCTTCCACTGGAGCAGCCTGCTCCAAGCCCCTGTGTCCAACCTGGCCTTGAGCACTGCCAGGGATGGGGCAGCCACAGCTTCTCTGGGCTATCACCCTGTTCCAGCGCCTCAGCACCCTCACAGGGAAGAGCTTCTGCCTCAGAGCTCAGCTCAGGCTCCCCTCGGGCAGGGTAAAACCCTTGGGGCTGCGGGGCCGTGCGTGGAGGACACGAGGTGGCAGCAGCGCGCTGCGCCGAGCCGAGCCGAGCCGGCCGCGGCAGCATCCCCGGTCCCCCCCGCGGTCTCATCCATAGCCCCAGTCCCGGCTGGGTGCTCAATGGGTGCTGCTGAGCAATGGGACCCGCACCCCTGCCCCTCGGGGAGCCTTTCCCTAGGGGTTCCCAGCATCCCGATGGGATCGGGGGGATGCTCCGGGGGCTTTGCCCGCTCCTTACCCTTGGGGCTGGGCTGGAAGGAGCCTGGGGCAGGTAAGAAGGGGTTCACCCTGGGGTTTAGAAGGGTCCAGGCAGGGAGCAGGGTTTGATGGGGTAGGACAGGGACCCCGGTTTGGGGTGAGAACAGGGGGTGCTGCTCTTGTGCGGTCCCTGCAACAGGATCAGCTCCCAGGGGATGCTGCCTGCGTGGCAGGGGGCAGGCTGGTGGAGGGGCTCATTGGGGAGCTGCAGTTCCAGTACTGGAGGCCATGCTCCCTCCTCCAAGCTTCATTCTCGGGAGCGAGCCCTGCTGCCTTTTCCTCCTGTCTTTCTGAGGCTCCATCAGGAGGCTTTGCACTGGTTTAGGTTTGAGGTTTCTCTCTTATTCCCAGTCCTCATCCCAATCACTGCCCCCCCATATCACACCCGCATCCCCCAATCGCTCTATTGATGCTCGATATCCCATGGATGCAGCGGGGGATGTTGTGCTTTTCCTGGCTGTGCTGCAGGAGCTGGGAATAGGGGAGGTTGTGCCTGGTGTTGCTGCTTCAGCATCTGAGTGCTGGTAGGAGGCATTGCCATGCTCGCCATGAGCTCCCCATGAGCTTGCTGCTAGCGCACCGGCTTTGGGGAGGGGGAACGGGGATCCCGGTGCATCTGCGGCAGGGATGAGTGCATGGAAAGGAAGGAAAGAGTGAAGGAAGAGGCAAAAGGGAGGGAGGAGAAGAGCGAGGTCGCGGCGCTGGTGGAATCACAGCGAAAACAGCCGGAAAAAGGAAACGGGCCCTGAAAAGTCAAATAAAAATAGCAGCGAGCCCAAGTGTGCAGCACATGGAGTGAGCGCATTTCCTTCGAGGGCAGCACCGCACGCTCCCGCCTGCTCCGGGGGGGCTGCTCTCATGTGGCTCCAGCAGTCTCTGCTGCCATGGTCCCTGTCGTCCCCCCCCTCCAACAAGGGCCGTGCCAGCCCCTAAGGGCCATGTGTGCCTTGCACAAGCTGGCCCTGGCCCATGGGGATGGGATGAGCTTGGGCACAGTGTGAAGGCTGCCAACACACACATATATATATACACGTGTGTGTTGGTGCAGGGGAGGATGTGATGTGTGCGGTGGGGCTGCGGTCACTGCGCCCTCGTCCCTGTGCTGGGCCATGTGCCCTGGTGATGGCCTGGCCAGATGCAGTCGGGTGCTGAGCACACGCGGTCCCGGCTTCCTCCCCGCGCTGCTTGTTTTGCAATCACGGCAGGGTCGGTGGATGGGGACTGAGGCTCCTTACCAGGACCAGTGCCCTGCATCCCAACCCGGCTCCGGGCTGAGCTCAGAGGCAGCAGCAGCTCTCAGTGCGCTGCGGGGCCATGCCCAAGGACCATGGTGGTGGCTGCCCTGTTTCCACAGAGCCGATGCTGGAGATGCATTTCCCCCCATCGTTGTCCCACCAAAACGCAGCTGCCCCACAGCCATCACGCTGTGAGGGTGCCAGCAGCCCCCCAGGATGGTGTCTGGGGGTTTCTTGCCCATATGAACCCCCCTGCTTTGGTCTTTGGTCCCTTGGCAGCCCCGGCGCTGGGGGCACTGGCACATGCGAGGCTGTGTCTGACGAAGCAGAGCAGCGTTTTGTTCTCTCCCATCTCCCTGCAGCATCGTAAAGCCGTTGAAAGCCGAGATTTATGGTGTGATAAACGCTAGGGGCTCTGCTGAATGTTTTACTGCTCCATCCTTTGGAGAGCAGCGGGGAGAGCCGGGCGGCACACCCAGCAGCATCGCTGCCCTGCTCCAGCTGCAGGACAGCGCATCCCAAGGGATGGGGACGGCTGGGAGCCGGGCTGTGTCCCAGGTGGGTCCTGGCCCCCTTCCTTCCCCCCCCTCAGGCTATGGGATACCAGCTGCCTGAGCCGCTGCGGGCAGTGGGGAAGCGCTGACCCCGCAGCACGTCCCGGTGCTGGAGGCATCTGCAGACCAGATTGAGCAGCGTCGTGCCGGGGTGCCCGAGCCAGGATGTGCCAGCCCAGAGGAGGGGTGCGCCCAGGCCCAGCTCCGGGTGCTCTCCCTCCCCACATCCCCATCGCCTGCTCTCCCGCTGGGTGCCGCAGGCTGCTCGGCAGGAGGCTGGGAAGGGATGGGGATGCTGCTGCGGAGGCAGCAAGAGGGATGCAAGCCTTGGGGATGTGCGTGCGTGTGTGTGTGTGTGTACATGGGTGCATGTATGTCTATATGTGTGTATATAGGTGCATGCATGAGTATGTATGTGTGTGTGCATGGATGCTGGAACTGGATGAGGTCCCTTCCAACCCACACCATTCTATGATTATGCGTGTGCACACATGTCCCTGCACATGCATGGGTGCCTGCACACGATTCCTTTCCATGGCTGCTTCCCAATGGAGTGGCTGCAGCCCTCAATGCCACCACCGGAGCCGTTGGAGCCAGCAGGCCTCAGCATGGGGGGAAGCAGCGGGACGGGATGCCGGGCTCAGCGGGAGCGCCGGCTCACTCGGAGGCTGGATGCTCCCGATCCCTATCCCCGATGGTATCGCAGCATCCCAGGGCAAGCACTGGCTCCAATGGCTCTTGACACCCAGCAGGAGCCCGGCAGCGGCGAGGGGCCCGGCTGGACCCTGCTCCATGCGCATGATGCTTCCCAACACAGGGATGCCTCCACGCCAAGGAGCCGAGAAGCCTGGGGGCTGCATTGGAGGCCGAGGGGGGGTGGGGGGGTTGGGACCACGCTGCCTCCCATCACCGTGGCCCCCGGCCCCGCGGCTCAGCCCATTGTTGGGGGGGGCAGGATGGCTTTGTCAGAGCTCGGCAATGTTTTATTCCAACAATTCCCCAAAGCCGCCGGGCCCCCGGGCCTGGATGTGATTATTGGAGGGCGAATTCCCCAGCATCGCTCCCTCTCCTCGCCCTGCCGCGCGGAGCGGATCCAGCCCCGCTCCCATCGCCTTGGCTCTGGGGACCCCCAACCATGCCGAGAGCCCCCTGCTCCTGTGGCCAGCGCTGGGGGCATGGGGAGGGGGGGGGGTTTGGTTGTCCCTGGCATTGTCTCTGCAGCAGCGGGATCCGTGGCAGCGCAGGGGCAGCGGTGACTCATGGAGGGGGATGTGAATCACAGCCTTGCTCTGCGGGCAGGATGCGGCCCCGCGCTCGCCGCATGCCAGCGATGGACTGCAGGCTTTGTCCTCCGCGGGGTGGAAGCGGCTCGCTGCCCGGGGAGGGATGGGATGGGATGGGATGGGATGGGATGGGATGGAGCTGCTGCTCTTCCTCGGGGCCTTGCAGCACCCTGGGATGCTGGCACAGCTTTCCCGGCCCCAGCTTTGGGGTGGGATGAGGGTGCTGTGGGGTGTGGGTGCCTCCTGGCTCTCTCCGAGGCTCCTCTCAGTGCTGGGGCTGGATCCTCATGGCTGCTTGCTGTGGTGGTGGTGAAAAAGCTGGTGCCTCCCTTGGCAAACTACCCTGGAGAGCCAATTGCCCAGTGAAGGTTATCAAATCCATGCAAAATCCCTCGCCTGAGGCCTGTTCATCTTATTCCATCTCACTCCACTGCTGCATTTCCAGCCTGCAGGCAGTGGATGCTGAGCCCCCAGCCCAGAGCTGAGTTTTGGGACAGATACCATGGGTGATGCTGCTCATGGAGAGAGAAGCAGCGGGTGCTGGGGCCCTGCAGTGGAGCCATTCAGGTTAGTGGCCATCCAGAGGGGAACACCCTGGGCGAGTTGTTGCTGGGAATGGATGGATCCTGAGAGCAGCCAGGGCAGAGGAGGGGGCTCACAGCCACAGGGTGGGATGAGGGAGGAGGGATTGGTGCCATGGTGCTGTCCTGGCTCTGCCAGCATCCGCAGCATCTCCTGCCTGCAGCTCCTTGCCAGTGATGGGGACAGAAAGGGCCGAACCCTCATCTGCAAACACACCCCAGTGCCTAAACCTGCTCCTTCATTGCCAGAGCCCCTTCCTCACTGGTGCCGCCCATCCCCGTGCTCTCAGCCTCCTCCTGGACCTTAAAATACAGCAAGTCATCGAAGCAGAGCTGCGGCGGCGGCAGGGCCAGGCAGGGCATCCGGAGCATGGCACCGGTGAAGAGCCCGGCGAGCAGCGAGCCACCAACAGCCAGCACCAGCCCCATTGCCTGGCACAGCGCCTGCCACCCTGCCCCACGGCCCCCAGACCGTCCCATCAGCACCCCGTCTGTGGCATTGCCTCCAGTGGGGGAGAAGTGGTACCCAGCGGTGATCTCGGGTACCACCAGGATGGCCACGGCGCTGGCTGCAGCTCCGAGGATGCCAGGCAAGCCATGGAGGTTGTGGATGCCACATTGGTCCTGCAGTGAGAGCTTCCTCGCCAGGAGAGGGGTGAGGAACCTGAAGCCAAGGAGGCAAATCATGGCTGAGAGGCTCCCCAAGGCAAGGGCAGCCCCTGGTGCCATGGCCATGTCAGCCACCGCGCCGATGGCCACCCCACCGGCCAGGCTGCCATTCTGTAGGTGGCCAGGGTTGAGCTTCCCATCCCTCTCCATCAGGCTGGAGGCCACCACGGTGGTCACGGCGCTGGCGCTCATGGCCAGCAGGGTGTTGAGGATGGCGCGGTGCTGAGCATCCCCCGGTTGGCAGACAACAGCCACAAAGCTGGGCCAGAAAACCCAGAGGATGAGCATCCCAACCAGGGACATGAGGTCGGAGCGGGGTGTCGGGGTCTCCTTGGGGTGCACCGGCTGCTGTGCTGCCCTAAACAGAGCCTTGGACACGCCAAGGCCGAAATAGCAGGAGAAGAGGTGGATGGTGATGGTGCCCCCCACATCCAGGACACCCAGAGAGGTGATGATGGCCCACTCACTGGTGAGGTAGATGGGGACTTCACATGTGGCCATGACGAGGAGCTGGCAGGGGCTGGTCCTCCCCAGTATAGCCCCCGTGGAGATGAGCACTGTTACAGCAGCGAACTCTGCAGTGAGGATGTTGTGGAGGCCCAAGTGGACCTGGCCATGGTGGAAGCAATGGAGCAAAGCCTGCAGCAGCAGCGCCCATTGCATGGAGGAGTTGAGCAGGAGGAAGTTGTGGGTGAGGACACTGAGCCCATAGCGGGGCAGGAAGGTCAGTAAGAGCCCCAGTCCCACCACCAGCATCACCTGGATGTCCTGGAAGAAGGGGAAGATGCTGTAGAGATGGTTGGCCATTGAGTTGGCATCTTCTGCCTGCGCCGAGGGCTCATCGTAGGTGACAAAGAAGATGAAGAAGAGGAGTAGAGCAGCCTGGAAGAGCCCCAGGGAGAGGGGCAGGAGGTGGCGGGGGCTTGTGGATGCTGTCGTGGCCATCCCAGGGTGGACAGGAGGGAAGTGACCGGCAGCACTCTCGGGGTGAGCTCCACTCCCTCCGACACCAGGGCTTTTATGGCCACGGTTAACTTTCAACCAAAGGTATAAGTTTATGGTGCCAGAAGAGGAGATTTTCCCCTTCCCTTCTTCAAACACAACGCTCATAAATTACCCACGTGCTCTTGTTTGGCCGCCATAAATCGCAGATGATTTTGAGGAGAAACAAGAAAAACCTGCCATGGAGCTGAGAAGGAAGAACCAGGGATGCGGATACCATGGCGTGAACCCCATTTAACCCATCCCTACGTGCCAACAGGGATAACACCACTGAACCCCCCCAAGTGATGCTGGAAGCTTGGCTATCCCAACTCCCAATCTGGCTCTTCACCTCCCACCGGAGCGGCTCTGGTGTTGCCACCACCCCACTCAACCGGATGATGCCCGTTTTCTTTGCCCGGCAACTGCCTGCATCTTACGGCGCTCCAATCTCAGGACCCCAAAGCTCGTTTGCTCACAGGTTTGCTTTGGCTTCAATGGCTGAAAATCCATTAACAATTAAGCATAAGAGAAAAACAAAGGGCAGAGCAGCCAAGCAGCTCCCCCCAGGTTCCTGGGTTGCTGCTTTAGTGACATTTTTGCCAGTGAAAAGTCTGGAAAAAAAAAAAGAAAAAAGAAAAAAGAAATTAGGGAAAAAAAAAAGGGAAAAAAGGCGGCGAAGCAGCAGCCATGGCTGAGAACCACAAGAACAAAAGGCAGAGGGGTTGGTAAATATTTGTTCCAGAGAGAAGATATTTTTGTGCTGTCCCTGATCTCAACACCCCTGCCGCGGGCGCTGGCTCCGCGCCGCTCTTCGTCATTGTTACTGGAGGATGAGGCAGGCGAGGGCGCGGAATGGGAAACAATTGTTGGATAATGTGAGCGAGGCTCCCCTGCCAACCCCTCCCCGGGCCCGCTGTCAACCCCAAGAGGCTGGAAATGAGGGCAATGGGGAGGAGGTGCTTTGGGAATGGGGGGGGGGGGGGTGTTGGGGAAGGGGTGTGCTGCCCCCAGGGGGGGGGGGGGGTGGGGGGTTTGGGGGG
>NDXB01005711.1:97512-111363 GCA_002631895.1 Agapornis roseicollis | reverse complement strand
GGGCCCGGGCCCCCCCCCCCCGTCGCAGCGGCCGTTACCTGGGAGCTGTGAATCGCGGCGGTGCCGGCGGCCCCGGTGCCTCCTGCGGGCGGTGCCTGGGGACGGGGCGGGCCGGAGGCAGCGGGGATGGGCTGCGGGCGGGTCAGCGGCAGCCAAGAGGAGCGGCGGCTGTGGGAGGCCAGAAATCCACTGGGGTTTTATGGGGGTTTTGTTTTTGATTTTCTTATGACTGCGGCATTGTGCTGGGCCCTTTTTAATGTCATTATTTATACTTTTCCAGCTCATCCTGTTTGCACAGATGCACATCAAGAGCAGTGGGAAGGGGAAATCTGTGGGGATGGGCTGAGGCCGCAGAACTTGAAGAGTTTGTGTGCCAGCTGTTCTCTGGCTCAGCTGTCCAACACCGTCCAGTTTCCATTGGTTCCTTGTACCTTAGTGTGAGTGCATGCAAAAGGTAAAGAAAATGATGGGAGGACCTTATAGGGGTCTTTCAGTACCTTAAGGGGGTTGACAAGAAAGATTGAAAGGGGCTTTTGAGAAGGGCTCGTAGCGACAGGACAAGAGGAATGGCTTTAGTCTGACAGAGGGGAGATTTGGCTTAAATATAAGGCAGAAGCTCTTCCCTGTGAGGGTGCTGAGGCGCTGGCACAGGGTGCCCAGAGAAGCTGTGGCTGCCCCATCCCTGGCAGTGCTCAAGGCCAGGTTGGACACAGGGGCTTGGAGCAAGCTGCTCCAGTGGAAGGGGTCATTCCCTGCCCATGGCAGGGGTTGGAGCTGGAGGAGCTTTAATGTCCCTTCCAACCCAAACCAGGCTGGGATTCTATGAAAATACAGTCAACTTACGGTTTAAGCCTCCTTTTGGGCCTTACCCCTTGCAATTCATGTGCTTGTCACCTCCCCAGCTGCAGCAGGTCACTACAGTGACAGCTCTTTCCTAGGCTCTGGGGACAAGCAGACGCCAGTGGTTGAGCAACCTGCAACAAAGCCTTCAGCTTTAGGTGATGCTTTTCATTTTACTTGTCTGGAGACACAGAGGCAAACCCCAGCCCTGCTTCCCGCTGTTCCGGAGCGTGGGAGGGCAGCAGCTCCAGCAATGCTGGGGGTGGATGCATGGCCTCTGCCTGAGCTACAAGCTCAGCATCATCCAGGGACGAATGAGGCCCACTGTGGTGCCTTCCTCCCTCCCTAGAGAGGAGCCCAGATACTTTTCCACTCTGAGAGGGAAATGCTGTAAATAAGAGTCCTTATGCTCCCATTGTCCCATCAGCACTCCAACTAGGTTTTCGTCGCCAGCCTGAAAAACATGCACACAGTTGCCAGAGCCTGGCTCAGATAGGTCAGTGGATGGCCAGGGCAAGGGGGCTCTGACTATGGGAATGAGGGATTCTGGAGCAGGAGCCCTGAGGCACAGCTCAGTGCAGGATCACACCTGGGCTCAGGCCACATCACAGGAGGGGAGCTGAGGGCTGAGCTCCAGCCACTGCCCAGTGATCCCAACTCAACCAGGGAGGGATGAACTTTCCCGTTACCCAGCCAGGAGTGATGGGGACCCTGCACAATCAAGGTTGGTGTCCAGCTCTGTCTGCACTTGTTCCCATGTGCTGAACAAGAGGAAGACATTGCCTGATGATTTTAACAACGGATCAAAGAACCAAGGGAAAAGTGGTCTTAGGGGAGCCTTTGGGCTTCATGCCATGAGGACAGCCTTGCCCCTGCTGCTCAGGTTAGTTTGGCAAGGCCCGAAAGAGAGGGACCTTGAAATCAGAGTTTTTCCTTGGCTGGTGGAGGCAGCAGATGGCTCCTACACTATTTTCTTCTCCTGTTCCTGAAAACAGATCTACTTTGATGTGCAGTTGTGGCCTCTGGGACACAGCAGCTCTCCTGCTGCTCCTGGGATGGTGCAGCTTAACCACTACCCATCCCTTCGGCTCATCTCCAAATCCTTGACACTCCCTGAGCTCTTAACAGCTACAAGGCTTTTGCAACAGAAACCTGGGGCACCTACAGGAAGCTTTTGTGGTCACAGGCATGGAGCTGAACCTGTATTTTGTTCGGTTCTCCCTGGGGTTAGATTAAAGCACTGAAAGGTGTGTGGGGGTGTGTGTAAGAAGTAAAGTGGTGGCAGTTCACAGCACATACTGCTGCAAACATGCCTCGGGAAAGTGAGCAGTGAGAACCAACCCCTCCAACTTGTGAGCAAACAGAACCAGAATCAGTTTCCCTTTTCAGTCACTGAGGTTTTACGTGCTTGATAACTTGTAGACAAAGAATCTTTCTTCTGTGAAATGTTAGGCGCTGAGAAGTGTAACTTCTGATCCATAAAATTTGTGTGACCCCTCTTTAATGCGAGAGAATAATATCAATTCAAACCCAACTGGGTAAACGAGAAGTACTTTGCTGTGTGTATAAATGAAACTTGATAAATTATTTAGAAGAGGATTAGGTGAATTCGTGGAGGAGAGCTCTGAGGTGGCTGATGCACATCAACATTGAAGAAGCCTCCGACACAAGATCTGGAGAGGGGCTTGGGACAAGGGCCTGTAGGGCCAGGCCAAGGGGAATGGCTTGAACCTGCCCCAACAGGGGAGACTGAGCTGAGCTCTTAGGCAGAAGCTGTTCCCTGTGAGGGTGCTGAGGCGCTGGCCCAGGGTGATGGCCCAGAGAAGCTGTGGCTGCCCCATCCCTGGCAGTGCTCAAGGCCAGGTTGGACACAGGGGCTTGGAGCAAGCTGCTCCAGTGGTCTAGGGGCTGGAGCTGGGTGAGCTTTAAGGTCCTTTCAACCCAAACCAGTCTGGGATTTTATGATTCCAGGACATGTGGCTTGCCAGAAGCTGGGAGAGGACAGCAGGAATGCAGCCACGATGCAGCCAAAGCCTCTCCCTTCCCTTCTCCCACCATGCCCCTCAGCTCCACGCCCAGGCAGTGTCAGAGGCCGTATTCTCCGCTATGTATTTCGGTCTTGCAAAGTTCAACTATTCTTAGGCGAGGTTGTGAGTCATTAAGCGCTTTCAGAATGTTTATTTGTCAAGCCACAGGCACTTCAATTGACTTTCTGAAGCCAGACAGCAGCTCGGAGGAGTTCTTTCTGCCGCAGAAATTACTGGGTGAAATTCCATGGCAAGAGGTCAGCCCTGCCACCTGAACCTCTGCGCCTCAGCTCCTGCCCAAGGGCTGCCACCAGTCCGGGTCGAAAGTGCTCTCATTTTCAAAGGTTAATGTAAGAACAGAAGAGAACCACCAGAACAGTGTGGTTTCTTACAGCCTTTCACTGCCTGATTTAGCTTTTCTTAAGTGGGGTTTTTTAAGACAGAGATTGGGACCTCTGGGTTAGATGTAAGGAAGAAATTCATTACTGTGAGGGTGCTGAGGCGCTGGCACAGGGTGATGGCCCAGAGAAGCTGTGGCTGCCCCATCCCTGGCAGTGCTCAAGGCCAGGTTGGACACAGGGGCTTGGACTTAGCTGCTCCAGTGGAAGGGGTCCCTGCCCGTGGCAGGGGTGGAACTGGATGAGCTTTAAGGTCTCTTTCAACACAAACCGTTTTATGGTTCTATGATTCTATGACCTTCCTAGTTGGCTGTAATGCCTCTGAGAGTAGATGGTGGTTTGGATGGTGAAGAGATGCCCTGAGGAAGCAGTTTTCCCTCCAGTGGTGGGATTAATTCCTCCTGGAGACTCTCCCCCTGGAGACACTGCAGTGGGGTTTCTCCCTGCAGCTCCCCAGAGCAGACAGGCAGGAGCTGGGTGAAGCTCCTGCCCCATGCTGGGAGGAGGACAAAGTTGATGCAGTGTTCAGAGCCTGTAGGGATAAGGCCAAGGGCTGATGTGATTGAGTCCTTTTGGAAGCGCAGTACAAAATCACCATTGTTCTATATGATGTTGCTCTTGTGCCAACATTCATTTTTGTAGGCTATCTGCAAACTGCAAGCTCCCACTCTGCTGTGCTCACAGGAGCTGCCTTGTATGGTCTACGAATGCTGAAATCCTGCCCCTTCCACCCACATGTGGCTGGCATGGCTATGGCCTTCTCCGGTCACTTTTTGGTCAAGAGCATGAACAGGGCAAAACACCTTTGCAAGTATCTGGGTGCTGCAGGAATACAAGTACCAGCCTAACCAAGTAGCTCAATTTGGAAGGATTCTATGGACCATGCCGTGATTATCATAGAATCATAGAATAGTTTATGTTGGAATCATACTACCGAAAATCACAATACTTTAAAATAATAATCATTATACTTCAAAACATTAACTGTGCACCCACTTTCACATGCAAGCCAAGCATTTGTGCTCCCCTACGCACTCCAGCCGTCAGGATGCAGGTACTGGGAAAAATGTGGAGGGTAGATGTAACCTCTGTGTCCAGGAGGAGAAGATACAGCCTTCAGAAACTAACCTCGTGCTCGTCCTAAAGCCGCCAGCCCCATGCTGTCCTGGGCTTTTCTCATCCAGGAATAGAAAATGCTTCATTTGTTTGTGGCACACGGATCGCTCTTGCAATGTTCACATCAAACCATATGAGCTTGCCTGTCAAATCAATTTGCTACTGTTGTGTTGCCTACAAGAAACCACTGTGTCTTTGAAAGGATAAACAAGGAATGCTGTTGCTTATAGTGAGTCACAGCTGGCATTCTGACACCCACTTATAGACCCCCAAATCTGCTTAAGGAAAGGGGAATTCTTATTTCAGTTAAACATAAATCTTGCAAAGTACAGTTACCATTTTTCCATAAATCTGTTTTCATGAATGTGTTTTCTCCTCCTGTTTTCTGTCTCCCCAGTCTCCAACTGCTGCTTATCAACTAGGGGTGATTGTATTTCCTATGTTTTGGTACTAAAACAAGGGCAGAAGAAATCTACTACACAGAACATGAATTGCAGAGATGCTCAGCTGTTCTCTGCCTTAGCTTTGGTTTTCTGGATGTTTAGTTATATGGATTTGTCACTCTGGTCCAAGGGATGGTCTCCTGCTGGGAATTTCTGTGCTCTAATAGTGGTTTAGTGTGTGGTGGCTCAGGGAACAACTTACCCATACACTTCTGATGAGCTATACCTAGAGAAGATCATTTCCCCAGACTCCTATGGGTCCATTCTCGAGGCTGAAGAGAGAAATGTGACCCCTCAGCTTCACAGGGCTCCCATGGACAAGGATGTTACTTGTTATGAAACTGCCAACCCTCTTTAAAAGCCAAGCAAGGGCATCTAATGTTGAGTCTTCTTGGAGCTGGGAACTCAGTAGACTGCAGTCTGCACAAGGAAATTTTCATTTCCTTTGACACCACCCTCCTGTGACCAGCTTACAGCCCCTTCTTGTAGTGACAGATGGGGCAGAAAGGAGGAACCACTCTACTCCTAGGCAACTTAACATCATAAATGCTTTAATAAAGTTTTATTTTTACTGGAGGGATTCATTCCCTTTACTCACATTAGGATGACATTGACAGTAAGAAAGTGCTATGTTTGATTTTAATACACACTCAGTCTCTGGTATGGGCAAGACACCTGACAGGCATCGCTGGATCCCATTCTTCAGATGAGAGTTTCCAGCAGGAGGGAATGGCTGTGTGATGAAGACAAGACCCAGCACAGCTCTGCTGTGAGACCAGAACAGACTCATCTGCACCAGAGGGTGATGAGACATTAGCCACAACCATCTGCATGCAGCAGACTACAAGGCTCGAGAGCCTAGACCTCTTCTTTGGGTGCTCTTGCTCCTGCTGACTGCAACTCCAGCTGGTGGAGGTTGATCTATCCTGCCATGCAAGGACACAAAAGGCTCTGTAATTCCCTTCTTGATGTGGCTATGCTGGGGTCATTGAGGCCTTGCTATGTAATTCCTTCAAAACCTGGCAGAAATGGCTCCACTATGGAGAGCCAACTGTAGTTTAAACAAACCCTCACCTGAATCTTGAATCTTTATAACGGTGGTCTCATGTTTCTAGATGTGGATGTATTCCTCCAGGTTTGCGAGGAGTTACAAAATCTCTTCTAGGTATGTCTGTCAATAGAGATGCTACCAGCAGATGGTGCAAGAATGCGCAGGTTGTGTTTCCTCCTGTTTCTGCTGCCAGGAGTGAGTTACAGCTCTGTGAGATGCTAATCCAACCTAAGAACAGAGATTGGGGGATATTTTTGGTTTTTATTTTATATTAATTATGGCTTGCAATACAGCACCTGGCTTCTCATTTGAATTCCTGCCCATAAAGGAAGACCGCACTGCCTCTGCTACCAGGGAAGCTGTGGATCCATATGTCATATTAAATGGAGCAGCAGGCTAGGAAAGAAAATACACAGACAGGCAAGAAGTGGGGAAACAGCCTAACGATGCAATGGGACTAGGTCCAAAACATCACCTCTTTCTGCAGTGCAGAATTCAGCTTTCAAAGAGACTTGAGGAGAAATACTGTTTCAGACCTGGCCACAGAACCATCTTACCTTCAGCAGATTCTCAGCACTTTCAGAACCACACTTTATGTTGTTATGAACTAATCTGCTTTAGCTCAACATTATGGGTGTAATCGTTGTTATTTTCTTTGGTGTAATAGATGCATGTGTAGCTGTAGGACGTTCATCGATCACATCCAACTGCGTTTTCTCCTAAGTTAAGAGAGAGATAAATGAGCTGCATACTGCCTGCAGTATCACAAGCTATAAATCTTGGTCTCAAAACTGATAACTCTCCCACATAGAGAAGCACATCATGGTTTGTGCACTGACAAGCACATGATTTGTGGCTCAGGCCTCCAAGCTGACATTAGCCTTTTGGAAGTTGAAATAAAAAGGAGCTCATTGCAGGCTTTGCAATGGAGTTTACAGAACCATTTCTAATTTATTATTTCCCACTTTTCCTAAAATCTGTTTATTTATGGATGCCTGATTTAAAGCTTTTTGGAGAACAGCTGGCCACACAGGTCAAGCCTTTGGTCTGGGTTTTACATGGCAGAGACTGGTGCTGCTCTAACTCCAAGAGTCCCTCCCAGGTGGGAAGGAGTTGCTCTGTGATCTGTATTAGCAAGATCCAGTGAAGAAGATCCCACCACCGATGAGACATTAGCTCTGCTGCTGCCTTAGCCCCTTCATTTGACCTCAAATCACAGTAATCCTGTTGATTTGCTAGAAACCAGGCAAAGCCCTGGAGAAGTCCTGCTCTCAAGGGGACCATAGTCCTACAGAGGCCAGGTTATTCCCACGTGGACCAACACAATAGTATTGAAGTTAAATGGGTTATGAAATTATCTCAGATCCTCTGAAAGCAGATGTAGCTCATCAAGCAGGAATAGTTTATGGTTTGTGATGATCCCAGGCTGTTTCCTGGGGAAGAGTGAATTTTCCTTTCCTGTGTAGTAAAGTGAGTGGGACAATTTGTTCCTGTGTTGCTGATCGTGAAAGGATCACTGAACAATAAGAGCTCTAAGTATTCCTTTCTATTCCTTCCACCTGAAGCCAGTCCTGTGTGGACGTTTTATAGTCAGTATTCTCATGTTTGTGAATGGTTTCTTACTTTTCCTGCTGTAGGGGGTTGGATCAAGAGTCATATTCCTCAGGAGTGGAATAGGTTTTGCTAACGTGAACAGTGGGGAGCCCAGCGTAGGCACAGAGCTTCCTGCATGGAGGTCCCTGGGTGATGGGAGCCTGCTGAAAGAGCACATTGTCTGTGTACAGTTTGCACAACGTTCACAAAATTCAGAGTAACTCTGACAGTATGGGAACCCTGACAGGTTTATAAGCCTATCACTGATATGGTTGCAGGGTTTGGAAGCTGCTCTCTCATTTATGTGTTTCAGCAACAGCTAGAGGTTGTGGAGGGTTTTTCCATCAGAGAATGGTGCTCTGTACTGGAGACTTCCTCCAAGAGTCCAGAAATCCAGCCTCTGGGGAATCTGCTCTTTCCAGGCATTGCATATGGTTATTTTTGGCTATGTCTGTGGAGATTTCTGGTCTCCCAGTGCAGTTATATTTTATAGCATATGGCTGTGAAGTCTATAGTATTAGACATAACTTAATCTTGCATGTTGGAGTGTCTCAGAACTGTACATATGCAATTACTGCCTCTTGCACCTGCTCCCTCTCTGGCCTGTATTTGAAACACTCCTTTACTGCAAGAAGCCGAAGCTTTGGAGGCTTCTTGACAACAGTTCCTTTATTGAGTGTGTTAAGCCACCATAAATATTTAATTAGGTGTTGCTCTATTTTTAGTTAGATACAGAAAAAAAATAATCCCCATTTCCATGCATTTACACAGAACATTTTCCTGCTGGAAAAATCTCCGAGCATTGAGAAGAAGCTGTATTTTAAGAGGGTGCATAAAAATTTGAGAGGGTGAAAGGCTGGTAAAGAGGAGATTGCACTAAGCTGAGGGGTCTCTTCTGTGGCTCTCTGGGTGGGAAGGCTGTTGGATGGCTGGTTTTGTGATGGAGCTGTGCTTTTGGGCAGCATGGCACCATGTCGTGCTGGTTGGAGCAGCCACTTCCCAGTGAGAGGGGTTTCTGCTTCTCCTGTGTTTGCTGTCTAAAATAAATCATGGCTTTGCTGGTATTTTTTAATGCAGAGTCATGAATCAGCTAACCAAGCTGTCCTGGGTATGCCAAGGGGTGACACTGCCTCTGCCATAAACCTTCAGATACCATCATTACCTGGACTGTAATTACAGTTGATGTATGTGTGTGTATCTATGGAAGAAAGCAAAGGTAGAGGTGTGTGACTGTACTGCCAGATTTAAACAATGAGTTGCTGGAACGGCAGCAAAGATTTCACTCCACCCATTAACTGCACAGGTTTCCTAGGAGGGTTTGTTAAAATTAGCTAATTACAAAGCCTCATTTCATGCTGCAATCATTACCTCGTGTCATTTGCCTTGAAATGGCCTCCAGGAGCACAGACTGAATACCAAGAATGAATCTTGATTTCTCCCATAGTTCTTACACTTCAAAGGCAGTTTGAGTCTTGCTGCCACCTGTAATTAGAAAGTCAATCTGATTACCTAGTGTGGGCAGCCCATCTCTGCTGTGTCCTTGATTTCATGTCCTGTGGCTTCCCACACAACCAACTTCATCTCTTTGACATCATCTCTCTTCATCGTGCTGATTTCTACTCAAGAACTATCTGAAAACTCTGCTGCTCTTTTCAATGGTTAAAGGGCAAGCTTAAAGGACAAATTTAAAACGCTGTATATGGAGTGACCTCAGAACCAGCATTTGCTGGCACAGGATGAGAATTAAGTACACTGAAATCAACAGAAACTAATGCTCTAAGGAATACAAATTTAGTTAAAAAAGATCTGTATACTGCAAATGGTTTTCCATACAGGTGACAGAGGAGAAACTTAACCAAGTTAACTCAACCAGAATGTCTCTTATATTAACTTTGTCTTTAGAAGCCAGAGGGAACTAACAAGTAGAGATAAAAAGTGAAGTATGTGTGGTCTGGTTAAAAAAATGATGCTGGGGAATGAGGAAGCAATTTGTGAGCATGCTAAGGGAGAGAAATTATTTAGAGCAGGATAAGGGTTATATGTAATCAGATTAAATTACCAATAGAAGAAGTAAAACACATTCAGGAAGGAGACCTGACGTGGAGATCTACTGGGCTTAACAACAGACTCATCACAGGATGACACAAGAAGCCTCTCCGAATGGAAGCGTTTGGAAACAGGCCCGACGCTGTGGAAAAAAGGCAGGTGAAGTTTGTTCCAGACACAGGCTGACTGAATATTGCAAGAGGTACTTTACTGTCTTGTGCTTACTTGATGTATTGGTTAGGTGGCATATGCATTTGTTGATTACAGTAATAATTATAGCTATTAAAACTGAGTTGAATGATTCATTAGCCAAATAAAATGCAATAGACGGAACAAAGCCCTGTAACAACCATGTGAAAAGCTGTGTACAAGTCCAATCTTTGCAAATATACTCTCTGCTAACATCTCCCCTCCCTCTTTCATTCAGTTATGACACCTGAAAGTCAAACCACGAGCCTGTCAATGTTCACAGCCTAACTTTAAACTAGGACTTCTGAAGTCACTGTTGGTGTTCCTAGGCACAAGTATACATACCTAAAGCTTACCTAACACCTGTATATGAGGAATTAGATTCTCAGACTGTAAAATCCTTGGACACAAAGAGTCTTTCATCATGTTTGTTGAAGCAGATTCCAAACCACACACTTGACAAGGTACACTTTTATTGAAATGCAGTGTTAGTAAGTAATTAAACAGTCTTAGTCATGTCATTTGACTTGAGATCTGTCAGGACTCACTCCATATTGAGCACAAGCCTACCTGCAGCAGCTGGACTCCTGCCCTTGGAGTTTATTCCAGTTTGGTTTTGATTCACAGTCAAGCACTCAAGAGATGTCATCCTCTCTCATTACACCACTCTGTTGCCACCACAGTCGTGACTGCCCAGCACCTTCCAGCTCCCTGTGAAGTGACTCCTCATGTGGCCACTCAAACTAGCAGCATAAAGCAGATTTAATGAAACACATTATTAAGCAACCAAGCAGTTACATGACTTCTGAGCACCACCCACCTGGATAAGACTTCCTTACTCATGTTTGCTGTCTCATACAAAAGAACCTCTGTAGTCCTGAGTGTCTACTAACCACAGTGAAGTTAAGGCAATGTTTGCTAACACAACTCAGTGTCACGCTGCAAAACCCAGGTCAGGAAATCCAGCGGCTTTCAAAGGGAGCTCAACATCTAGCCAGCTTCAGAGCTCTGTAAATCCCACTAGCCAAGGAAATAAATCTTTAGAACAATATATACCTCGAGAATCTGAACCTTGGCTTCTTGGGTGATGGGCCTGCAATTGTGCAGGCATATGAGGATAGTTTACCCTTTAAGAGAAAGCAAAATATGTGCAGTAAGCATGTATACGACTGAAGGAGCATATATCATTTCTGCCAAAATTCATATGTGTATTGAAGGATATTGATCTGCAGTAATAATTAATTCCTGTAGCAATGGGAAAAACATCCCCAAAGGTTGCAAGGAACTTTTCAGAATAAAATAGCTTTAAATACTCAGAAGAAGCACCCGGCTTCCCATTTTTTCCTTGCACTAACGTATCAAATTGCAAAGTTATACACTGCTGTACAGGAAACACAAAAGTATAAAAGCATACATGAGTCATGAGGGAATTGCCTGAAGACAAGGGAGTAAAATACCCAGGGATGTGGATAGGACATTATCAGCGTCCCGGGTTCAGCTCTAACAGTTATTTTGCTCCTTCTTGGTAGCTGGTGCAGTGCTGTGGTTTCAGCTTTAGCCTGAGAACAACGCTGATAACACACCGATGTTTTCAGCTGTTGCAAAGTAATGCTTACTCCAATCAAGGGCTTTTTCAGTCTCATGCTCTGCCAGTGAGGAGGGACACAAGAAGCTGGAAGGAAGCAGAGTCAGGACCCCTGACCCAAACTAGCCAAAGGGTATTCCAGACTACAACACGTCATGCTGTGGTACCCCCCCCCCAGCACAGAAACTGGGGGGAGTCACCCTGAAGGCCCAGATCGCTGCTCAGGTCAGGCTGGATATCGGTTAGTGGGTGGTAAGCAACTGGATTGCACATCACTTGCGTTTCTTGTTTTCCTTTTCCCCTTTTAGTTTCATATTCTCTCCCCTTGTTATTTCCCTTATCACTATTATTATTGGTGGTAGCAGCAGTGGTTTTGTGCTCTATCTTAGTTACTGGACTGTTCTTATCTCAGCCTGTGGGAGTTACATTTTTCAGTTCTCCTCCCCATCCCTCTGGGAGCAGGGGGGAAGAAGAAGAGGGACCATGTGGATGCATGGTTCTGCATTACTGCTGGGCTTAAACCACAACACTCAGGACTAGCACCTTTTCAAAAATGGCATGGCAATCATGTGTGATTTCATGGTTTGCTTTGGTATTTAGCAGAGAGCCCAGTGCCATGCCTGGGGATGGCAGCAGGAGTTTGTCCTGGGGCCCTTGGACAAGGGCTTTAGTCTGACAGAGGGGAGACTGAGCTGAGCTCTGAGGCAGAAGCTGTTCCCTGTGAGGGTGCTGAGGTGCTGGCANCAGCAGGAGTTTGTCCTGGGGCCCTTGGACAAGGGCTTTAGTCTGACAGAGGGGAGACTGAGCTGAGCTCTGAGGCAGAAGCTGTTCCCTGTGAGGGTGCTGAGGCGCTGGCACAGGGTGATGGCCCAGAGAAGCTGTGGCTGCCCCATCCCTGGCAGTGTTGAAGGCCAGGTTGGACACAGGGGCTTGGAGCAAGCTGCTCCAGTGGAAGGGGTCCCTGCCCGTGGCAGGGGTTAGAGCTGGATGAGCTTTAAGGTCCCTTCCAACACAAACCAGTCTGGATTCTACCATTCTTTCACCTCTGCACTGAGTACTCAAACACAGGGTACCTCTGTCCGAGGTGAAAGGATGTTAAGTCCTCAGTCTGGGCATGGTTTGAAGTCAGTTATGAAACTAATCCTATAAAATATCTTACTCAGTAACCTAGAAAACCTTTGCGAAACTTTTCCAGTCGAGTCTCAGATGTAATTGCAATAAAACTGTGTTCTAGCTTAACAGACTTTGCTTTTAACACAATTATTAACACCAGTGCTGAAGAAGCGTGACTGACACATGGAGCTCCTTATTCCTCCAGATAAAGGATGAATCTTTAATAGATTTCTAACCTTTAGGGGCAACATTACATTGCATAGCATTGCAATATACAGACTTAAAGGAGCAGATCCGTGATGTGCAAAGAACACTTACTCCAGCAACTCCTCCATCGTGTTTCTCCCATCTTGCAGTGTCCAAGCCCTGCCAGAGAAGAGCTGTGAAAATGTAAGGCCTTATGTATGATTCTATATGGAGTAAATACAGAGTGATCTTCAGAGCCACATGTGTTTGTGGAATATGGAAGCCACCGCATATGTAAAGACAAGAGCTCATAACTCACAGCAAGTGAAGCCATGAACAGATGATTGAGGTCTTTCACCATACACAGAACAATTGTGTGTGCTGCAGATGTTTGGTGACAATAGGTTTAAAATACTCAATTCTTTTTATTAAAAGAAAATGGAAGTGCATCTCTCTTTAGGTTGATGAAGGTCTTGGGAGCCTGAGATTCACGTTAATACATTTCCAAGATATATTTTACAACCTTTCATTAGTTTGACTGTCCGAGATGCTTTTATTCAAAACAAAAACTAGTATTAGTCTGGAAAAAGAAATAAAGTCTTAGCTTTTCTGTAGAAAGGGGCCTTTGTAAACAGCTTGATGAAATCTGCAGCTATCCCATATACGTGACAGGCAACAGGTGTATTTACTGCAAGCCGTCCTCAGAGTCACTGGACGTTGTTTATACATAAAGGCTGTCAGCAAACCTCCTGTGTAGTTTAAAGAGCAGAATGGAGTAATCTGTATTATTTTCCCACATGCCCTCTTCTGTGAGCGTACTGATCCCTACACTAGGATTTCTTTCAGCCTTAACAGCCTCCGTGAAGTCCGTGATTTATTGCGTTCTTCGCAGCTGTGCTGCTAAAGCCGCTTAGCGCGGATGTCATGGGAGCTGGGAGGGTAAAGCGAGAGTTCCCAGTGTGGAAAACCTCGGGAAGCCCCCGGAGCGGTTATGTTATGTATGTATTTAGAGGCCGGGGCTGGTCCTGCCGCCTCCCGCCCCCGAGCGCATTGACACCGCCCGCCATTGCCGTCACCTCAGCGAGCTCCAACGGAGCCGCCGTGCGCCGCGCGCCTCTCGCTCTGATTGGCGGAGACGGGGACGGGGCGGGGCTACAGCCGGACCAATCCACCGCCGCTGGAGGAGGGGGGGAAAAGAGGGGTATCTCGGCGCAATGGTTCGTCCCAGCCGCCTTCCCATTCCCCCCCCCCCCCCCCCGGCCCG
>NDXB01005711.1:74788-97444 GCA_002631895.1 Agapornis roseicollis | reverse complement strand
GCCGCCTTCCCATTCCCCCCCCCCTCCCCTCTGCGAGCCTGAGCTCTTTAGGCCGGGCCGTTAGCAGCGCTCGCGCGCGCCTACGCAGGACCCCGTGGGCTGGCCTTCGAATTGCCTGACTGCAGCGCCGGAGACGCGGCTCCGCCGTGCCCGTGCAGAGGTGCCTCTGGGCTCGCCGCAAGCCGGTGTGAGACGCATCGCTGGCCCGTCTCCATGGCCCTTCTGTTCTGGCTGGCGCCGGCGGTGGCTTCCGCTCCGGCGTTTGAGCCGGGCGGCTGCGAGCGCCTGGGCGCGAGGAGGGGTGAGGGCGCGGGTCCTGGCGGCGCGGAAAACGCGCCAAGTTTCCCGTGGTGGGGAGAGCGGCGCCGGGGCGCCCCGCGGTCTCCATGGCAACCGGCGGGCCCCGGCGGCGGCCCGCACTGCGCCGGCATGTAGCGGTGAGGAGAGGCGGCCCCGCCGGCCGCCCCGCGGGGCCCGGGCCCGCTGTGCCGTCCTCGCCGGCGGGAGAGCGGCCTCCCGGGCGGGCGGGACCGTGAGGGCCGGAGGGAGGTGCAGGCGGTGCTGCTGAGGAGGGGGGTGCCTGTCAGAGGGGGGGCTCCCGGGCCGCCGGTTGGTGCTTCCCGCACGGAAAGTAAATGGCGACTCTTGTGTGTGTGTGTGCGCCTCAGGTGTGAGCGTCCATTGCGGCTTTCCGCGCTCCTCTCCGCGCCAGGAAAGATGCCCGGGGTGTTGCCGAGTGACAGCAGTGCGAGAGGGAGCCCGTCGAAAAAGAACCGGCTTTCGTTGAAACTCTTCCAAAAGAAGGACACGAAAAGAGCTTTGGATTTTACGCAGTCGCAGGAAAATGAACAAAAGAGCTCGGAATTCAGAGGCTCCGAGATGTATGTAAGAGTTTTGCTCTCAATAAGCGTTTCTGGGTCTATTGTGAAAGTGGTCTGGTAGCTCAGCGAGTCTGATGCGGTGGATAAGCAACGTTGCGCCATCCAGTCATTTAAGTGTTATAGCCATGTGCTCTGACATGTAGAAAATAAACCTTCAAGCCAAGTTAATCAAACTGGACTTGCTATTCGCTGCAACAAATGCCTCTATCTTAAGAGAGCGAGTTTGCCACACTGTGGATGTTTAGTTGGCATAAACGTTTTGGTAACTTGAAGAAGTTACCAAATAAGTTCAAATAAGTTACCTTATTTGAAGTTACCATAAGGCAGCTATTCTGATGCTGAATTATTTAAAGCATACTAAAACGTAAGGTTTTGCAAAACGAGTTTTAATAATAAAATACTGGATTTTAAGGTTTATTTATGCTATGAGAGAAGGAATTGCCCATGCAGGTTACTGCCATTCATTAGGGTATTTTGAGCCCAGAGTGAATCTGGCAACTCATTTCACTGCAGCTAGTGGGGAAGTTTTAGTGGGAAAAATTGTTTAATCATGGTGAATTACAAATGTTTCGGAGCTTTAAACTTGGATTTTGTTGGTTAGTGCAGTGCATTAATCCCTGTATAAAATGTGCCAAGTTTATGGGTTCCCCCCTTCCTCTTTTTCCCTGTTTTTAATCCTTTTAGTTTGCATGCATAAAGTGATGTGAACCTGGAGCAGGAGACAGTAATAGGAAGTATGTGGTAGGCACGTTTTTCTTAGTGCTCCCTTAAGAATGAACAAAAAAGATACAAACGTATTCTGAAGAGAACTTTTTTCTGCTCCTTAAGCGGGTCTCCTGGTAGTCCTTGACAAATACCTATTGGAACTAAAGGCAGATTTGCCTGTAAACCTGTCTATTTTTGTGTAGATTGCTGAAGAGAAAACCTGTGTTTGAGTGCCCACATTAGCTATACAGACACCTCAGAAACACTGACATTGATTATGATCTGTGTTACATTAATAATGAGTTCTATAAGCTAGCTCTGAGGTGGTGGGTGTCCAGGAGAGCGTTTGAGCATGCACACCAGGAGGAGTCATTGTCAAGATCTATCTCTTACACACTGTTTTCTCTGCTTTATAGTGATCAGGTTGTTCCTGCAGCACAGCCTCCCTCGCTTGTTAGCTGTGAGAAGAAAGACAACATGTTGCCTTTTGTGGGCTTGAACAATCTGGGTAACACTTGCTACCTTAACAGTGTACTTCAGGTAAGATAACATTGTTCAATAGGCCTCGAAAACATGATTTTCTTTTGGATAAGCACAAGAGGATGAGATTTGGAGTTTGATATTGCTTAGATGCCTGTATGCATAACAAAGGGAATCTGATTACAGTGGGGAAAAGGTGATACTGGAGGTTGCCTTGATTGGGTAATTTTTATGCTGGGCACCTCCCTGCTATGAATAATCTTCATCTTTGAGCAACCTGGTCTAGCGGAAGGTGTCACTGCCTGTGGCAGGGGGTTGGAACTGGATGAGCTTTAAGGTCCTTTCCAACACAAATTATTCCATGCTTCCATGTTCTTTGCATGCTGTGCAACCCTGGGAGATGCAGTGCTAGCTTGATCATAAGCATGGATATGTATGTGGAGTAACGTCTTACTTTATCAATCATTCTCTTGTTGCCTTCAGGTATTATACTTTTGTCCTGGCTTTAAAACTGGAGTAAAACATTTATATAATATTATTTCAAAGAAGAAAGAATCTTTGAAGGATGAAGGAGAGCAAAAAGCAGAAAAGGTAACATCTCACTGCACATTCCTTTACTTGTGCGTTTGGAAGTGAGGCTGCAGGCTGGGAGTGTAATGAAAATTGAACTCAATTGAACTCAAAATCGTACAAACAGATTTCTTCTGTAAGTTTTGCAGTTTTGTTTTCTACAGTGATGCATGCCATTATATATTTGTTTTGAACTTGCATTCAAACTTGAGTGTCTTGTATTCAAGTTTCAGCATCTGTAAACTTGTAGCACAAGTTGTGAGCTTAACAAGAAGTTCTGCCAAGCTCTGATACCTCGCCATGCTTCTGACATTAAGATAATTATGATCCCGTGCTTTTGAGTGGATGGAAATTAGGTTTTGGTCAAAGAAAGTTTGGGTTTTTAAAATAATGGCTGGTCTGGCTTTTAAATTTGCTTCCTACTGGTAAAAGAGCAATATATTGTCTGAAACTCACCTGCTTCCCACAGCAGAAAAATACTCCAACTGCCAAATGTCTGCTAAACTAAGTGAGGATAGGAAAGAAAAAAGTTTAATTTGTCGTTGCAAACAAAGTTGCAAGTATCTGTATTATGTTGTTACTACAGGGAAATTGTAAAGAAGATCCACTGGCAAGTTATGAACTAATCTGCAGTTTGCATTCACTGATCCTTTCAGTTGAACAGCTTCAAGCCAGCTTTCTCTTAAATCCAGAAAAATACACAGATGAACTTGCTACTCAGCCACGAAGGCTGCTGAATACCCTGAGGTACAGATTATCTTGAACACCTTGTCCAACTTTCACCTGAAGTTTTGAGATCATTATCATTGTGCACTGCAGCATTAGAGACTCATGTAAGGTAGATGGGCTTAAGTTTAGAGTATGGTTATAAGAAGTGAGGGGTTTTATGATTACTCATACCTCTGTATCATCATAAACTTGAAAGTAAATTTTAATTTTCTTGGAATCCCAGCCTGGTTTGGGTTGGAAGGGACCTTAAAGCTCATTCAGTTCTAGCCCCTGCCACAGGCAGGGATCCCCTTCCACCAGAGTGGCTTGCTCCAAGCCCCTGTGTCCAACCTGGCCTTGAGCACTGCCAGGGATGGGGCAGCCACAGCTTGGCCATCACCNGCCCCTGCCACAGGCAGGGATCCCCTTCCACCAGAGTGGCTTGCTCCAAGCCCCTGTGTCCAACCTGGCCTTGAGCACTGCCAGGGATGGGGCAGCCACAGCTTCTCTGGGCCATCACCCTGTGCCAGCGCCTCAGCACCCTCACAGGGAACAGCTTCTGCCTAAGAGCTCAGCTCAGTCTCTCCTGGGGCAGGTTCAAGCCATTCCCCTTGTCCTGTCCCTACAGGCCCTAGTCCCAAGCCCCTCTCCAGGTTTCCTGCAGCACCTTTAGGCACTGGGAGCTGCTCTAAGATCTCCCTGGAGCTTTCTCTTCTCCAGCCTGAATAAGACCAACTCTCTCAGCCTGTCCTTATGGGAGAAGAATAGAATTTAAATCCAGCTAAGCCTTAAGTGTCTAAATATTCTCTTTGACCTGAGAAGGACTGATGCTGGGTTGCAACTGAATGTGTTTAAATGCGTAAGGCTGTAGTTACCTTCCCATGTCTACCTGCAACAGAGAAGACTTATCTCTAGGTTGAGAGAGGATCCTCTCCCACTTTTAAACTCCCTAATTTAAATCTCAGATCACATTAGCCAGTTAGCAGGGTGTAACTAGTCTTCATTACTTTTACTAGAGAGCTCAACCCTATGTATGAAGGCTACTTGCAGCATGATGCCCAGGAAGTTCTGCAGTGTATCCTGGGTAACATTCAAGAAACGTGTCAGCTACTGAAGAAAGAGGAATTGAACCAACTGCCCATGGAAGAGCCTACAGCTAAACCAGAGGAGAAACTTAACCAAAATCCTGAGAGCAATGGAACTGGCAGCCCTGCTGAGGAGGAGGAGAACACACCAAGTAGCCATGTTGGAGAGACAGCTGAGGACAAGCTACTCAAAGGCAATGGGAAAAGAAAAAGTGATGCAGAGGGTGGCAATGCAAAGAAAAAATCCAAAGTATCAAAAGAGCAAGTTGCAGCAGAAGAGAATCAACGACAAACCAGGTCAAAGAGGAAAGCGACAGGAGAGAAGTTAGAAAACCACACCGATGCCATTGCCAAGTGTTCCACTGAAAATGAGAGTGCAAAGCCAACACAGAAGAAGTCCCGGCTCAGATTAAACTGGTTAAAATCTTCATGCAAGCAGCCTAGTATTCTATCTAAATTTTATAGTCTAGGAAAACTAACTACAAACTTGGGATCCAAAGACCTGGGGAAAGAGAATGATGACTGTGAGCTGGAAGAGTCATCCGTAAAGTATGAAAATGGCAGCAGTATTAAAGAAGAGTATCATGAACCTGCATCTCCTGTGGAAAGCCATAATGAAAAGGGAACTGAAAAAGAACCAAAAAAGGAAGGTTGGTGACCAAGTGTATGGGCTTAAAATCATTAAAATTAAGAAGTTGCTATGTGTGAGGAGTCAGCCTTCAGACTGTAGCCATCAGAGCTCTCCAAATACAAAATTGCATTCTCAGGAATTGAAAAAGCTTTTTATGAAAGAGAATTTATTTTTGTACATGTTTGTAATTCATTTTGTAACTTGACCTGTTCAGCTTAGCTATTGAGAGGTATTTCTCTAACATTATGTAATTGTTTTACAATGTAGATAAAAACAAAAGGCAGACTATTACCAATTTGTATTATTGTCATCCATAGAAATAGCAAGTGGATTCAAGGTGTAAAGGAATGTTCCTGTCAGGAGCAAACAGGCTCAAACCCCACTGGCTATTGCTTTGCTTCCCAGGTCTTTACGAACAATATCCTCTCCTTCCTTCCCTACTTTTTAGTCCTGTATTTCCAACCTTCCCAAGAACTGGGAAAGACAGTGGATGTATTATATATGCTAACTAGCTGGCAGGTACGGATTTTGTTCCTGTCAGTGAAACAAGACACTTCTGAGGAAAGGGCCTTGGTATGAATTCAGTACTTCATAATTTGGAGCTTTCTGATCCACCTGCCAAGTTTTTATAAATTTGAAGAATACAGAACCTTTTGAGGGCTGCGTGTCCTCAGCAGATGTGACCAAAATTGGCCAAGAAGTTTAGAAAGCATTGGAGGAGAGGCCTGAGAATAAACAGAAACCAGGCAAACCCACATTGCGGTGTTCCTTGGGCAGGCTGCCAGTCCATACTAGCGAGTGCATTGATGACAAACACAGATTTGCCCAAGTGTGACACCATGACAGTTCCAGTATAAAACAAGAAGCTAATCTTAAAACAGAAAGTTTGGGGGCCAAGAGAAAGAAGATCCTTTTTTACTTAAATGATATTGTGAAGATAGCATGTGATTAATCCCTAAAAGGCCACATCTGTAACACTTGATTTTCCAAGAGGAATATCCAGGTTCTGAAATATCTTTTGAGTAAAATGCATCTTGGTAAGTGATGTGGTATATACTTTCTCTAGGTACAGAGCTGGCTGTTTTTGAACTAGTGGAGAAGCTATTCCAGGGCCAGTTGGTTCTGAGAACAAGATGCCTGGAGTGCGAGTGCTTTACTGAAAGGAGAGAAGATTTTCAGGACATCAGTGTTCCAGTGCAAGAAGATGAACTTTCTAAAACTGAAGAGAGTTCTGAAAGTAAGTAATTATCAACAGAGGTTGTGATACGTGTTTCTGCTTCAGCCAGACTGAGGAAGGATAGTGCAATGGTTATCAGGGAACACTGCTCCTGTTTGTGCTGGTTAAAATTAGAGGCTGTTCTCTTATCTCTTGTCCTGATTAACTTTAGACTTTGGAAACACAGTGCTGATAATGTAGACAGACCTTGATAGCATTAAAATTGTTTCGGACCTTAACACAGAACAGGGATTGCCAACAGTCCTTCACTTATGAACATGTTTTCCTGCTTGTAAATGGGTATTTTATTTTGGTATTCCCTTTCTTCATGGATAAGAAATTTTGCTTTTTCTTCATTTTATAAGAAATATCTGGGTTTTTTTTTTTCTCAAAAGAAATGAGTATCCAGTTGAGGTTTTTTTGTTAATTCACTATAAAAAATACTTTTGTCAGTACTTTAGACTGTTTTCACCTTAATAGTGGGTGGCTTTTTATGCTTGGAAACGTTTGTCCTCTGGTATCTTTCACAACTATTAGTGATCTATACATATTTTTATAGTTATTTTCAATATTAAGCATGGCAACAATGCACTTTTGACAGTCAGAATTTGAAGGAAATGAATTCTGGTTCTCATCAGCTGAATTTGGAACAGCTTTTACTGCCCTCCCCTTTTTGTGGAAGGACTGCAGAGTAAGGTGTGTGGTGCCATTGGGGTGTGAACTGCTCCGTGCAGCAGAGGTGGTCTGTCACCAGCAAGTGTAATGCGTCTGGGGGAGGCAAAATGTAGAAGGGAGAGGGAATTTTCTGCTTATTTTGGAGGTTTCTCCTTAATGAGTGCAATTCTGGTCTCAAATACATGTACCCAGTTTTACAGATAGGGCAATAGAATCAGTATGTGTAATCTGAAGACAAGCTTTGGGAAAACCATTGATTTTAAGTAATAACATCTATAGATATTTTCATTGCTTCCTGAAATGATTCAGAGATCTGGAACATCTTCCGTTTCATACATAGTGACTGTTCTTTATGGTGTTGATAGCAGGCTTTGAGCATGTCTCAGCTTGACATACTTTGTTTTGTTGTTGTTCTGGTGGGATGCATTGGAAATGTAAATAATAGCATGTCTGCAAATGTAACGATTCTCTTTTATAGTTTCTCCAGAGCCAAAAACAGAAATGAAGACTCTTAAATGGGCAATTTCACAGTTTGCATCAGTGGAAAGGATTGTGGGAGAGGATAAATACTTCTGTGAAAACTGCCATCATTACACAGAAGCAGAACGCAGCCTTTTATTCGATAAAATGCCTGAAGTGATAACAATTCATTTGAAGTGCTTTGCTGCTAGTGGCTTAGAGTGAGTATGCAGATTGCCTATGTTGTGAAACAGGGTGCTGTTGGAAGGGAAATCTTACCAAAAGAGGTGAAAATGTAACTTTTCCTAAAGCAGATTCCTAGATTGAAATGAACTAAAGTCAGTGGGACGCAGCCTCTCATTCCATAAAGGTTTTCTGTTGTTACAAGTACTGGCAGAAATTACCTCCAGGAAAACTGCCTTATCTGTATTCTTGACAAGAGCCTGACATCCTGATGTTTCTGAAAACTTTGTTAACTTTCAGTATCACCTGAGTTTAGAAGCAGGTTTAAGTACTTGAGCAGCACAAGGAATGAGAACAAATCTGAGTTTCGTGCTGTAGCTAGTAGTAGTCTTTGGTCTCTGAGTGCGAGTGCTAAAATCCAGGGGGAAAAATATCAGGAGAGAAACATTTTAGAGTTAACACACATTGCAAAAGAAAATTGACCAGTTCCTTTATAAATACAGTAATACCATTGATACTCAGCTACCGAGCAATCAGTTTGATGTTATATCCTGTAGAAATCCTTATTTTTTTTGAAAGAGATTATTCTTTGAGTGTTCTTTGTGTTTTTATTATTGAGTTTTTTCATATTTAGGAATTTAGGAATAATCTTTGGAAGAGAGAAAAGATAAGAAAACTGTTGTCCCTACAATACCGGACACAAGTGAAACCATGCCATGACAATTCCTGCACAGCATTTTGCAGTAAACTCTATTTCTTCACTGAGTTTCCATGAATGAAAAGGCTTCATCAGGAGGAACTTCTAACTTCAATATTCCCCCAGATCCTTTAGCAAATTCTTAGCCCATTAATTGTGTTTTTGAGAGTTGCTGTACAATATCAGTAACATCTACAGACTCAGTCTGTGTTTGCAACTTCTGGCATTGAGTAGACATAACTTTTGCTATCTGGAATAACTTTGCTGGTTGCAGCAGGAGATGAACTGGGGTTGGTTTCAGCATCCTGCCGTTTGGCCTCTGCTTCAGAGAGCAGCCCCTGTTTATGACCTTGATGGCTAATCTAGTTCTGAACCTTCACACTGAGCTGCTTGTAAGTTATTTAGGCACAAATCTGCCTTTTATCCATCAAGTTCCCTGTTGGTTGGCTTTAGACCTTCAGAGCCACCTAGCCAGCAGGAAGTCTGATGCATTAAGTATTCCATGGAATTCAGTTTGCTTCCCCAGTATTTTAGAACTGTATTTCTCCAGTATTGAGGTGTACAGGACCTTTGGCAGTGTACAGATACCAAGTACAGCTTGACAGATGACTCGTCAGAGGATGCTTTATAAGAATATACATTTATACTGTGGTCAGTATAAATAAGATTTGTAATGTAACTAGTGTCAAGGATAGACCTAAGATACTTTTACAGGTAGCTTGCCCAGATTGCTAAAACTAATTTCTGTCTAGTTTTTATTTATATATAAAATCTGGGTTCAGTATTTGTTTTTAGGGGTATCTAGGTTTCTGACAAAGTAGAAAGGAAACTTTGTCTCTGCAATGTCTGCTCACTTCTCTTCATACAAGTCCAGGGTTGTACAAACAAAATTGTCTTTCCATTTTTCTACACAATATTTGACTGTCACAATGGGGCAGAGAAGTTGCACACTTAAAAAATCATATTGCTATGGTTGAGGAGCCCTTGATGTGAGATGGTGTCCTGCTGTGATTATAGGCTATTCAAAAAGACAACCCCAGATGTCCACTTGAAGGGAAACCTGAATGTATCATCTTCACTTTGCTCCTTTATTTGCTACTTTTTGTTTCTACAAGGCAGTACCTGCAGCTTGCAGGTTAACCAGCCACTGCCTGAATCACTTACCTCTTCTTCTGTCCTCGCAATGTTCAGGTCCTTGCTCCAAAATACTTAAATCTATATCCTGCTCAGTTTGAATCCAGTCTCTTGTGCTGTTCCCTGTGTGTCCTCTGAATCATGTCATGTTTTCTGCCAAGTGTTAGCAGCCAGAGGTTAAGGAAGTAAAGAATGGAAAAATGAGATGTAGAACTGGAGTCAGTGATGAAGCAGAAGCTGCTTAGAGGATTCTTTCCTCTTCCCCAGTTTTTGGCTTGGAATTTTTATCTTGGACAAAACCAGGTCACTTGTAAACAGCTTGATTTGGAGTAATAAAGCCCAGCTGTAAATCAAGTGGGAAAGAGCCATGGCCAAGAAAACAGAACACTTGCTTACCCCATAATATCCAGTTACTCTTAAGAGTGCTTTTTGAACAATGAGCTTTGATTGAGCTTCCCCAAGTTGACTTATGTAGACTTAAAATATATATTGTAAAACTTACTACTCTTTTCATAGATGAGATGCCAATGGTTTAGCCTAAAAGTAATAGCAGACTGTTTTCCTTAAACTAAGACTTTTAAACTAAGAATCTTCATACAGCTTCTCTCCCTAAAAATTCTGCAGTCTTGTCTGCTTCTCAGTTGTGCTCTACTGAGTTTTCCAATGGCTGAGTTTGAAATAAATAGAAATGGAGGAGAATGGTAATGTATTTGCAGACACACAGAGATTTGCTTTACCCTTTCTAGATGCTGGCTTGCAGAGTGTTTGGTTTACTTAATAAAGCAGCCAGTGTGAAATTCAACTTGCCTGGGGATGAGTAATTCTCTTTGGCAACTGTTTGTGTGGTGAAAAATGTGCTAGGCCACATGTACTCAGACTGCAAAGCTATTAAGAAAGGTGTAACTGGTAACATGTAATTAAGCGTTTCCACTATATAAATCTAACAACTGTGAGAAAACCAGATTGTTGTCTTGTGAAATGGTATCAGGAAAGAGCAGGTGATGGTTTATTTATTTCAAGAAAGGTTTAGATGGTTTTGTTACAGTCACATTTCCTAATGAGTGACAGCAGTGCCTGTGCCACTGTAAATCCTGTATTTGGGAGTATTTCACATCCATGTGTGTTAAAAGTGTTGCAGTAAAAACAGCGTAAGTCTTTAAAGGTGTGTAATAACTTGAGGTGTTAATTCAGTACAACAGTGGGTAAAGTTCTTCTAATTTATGGTCTCAAAAGATGCAGTTGCAAAAGTCAAGTTTGTTGTGTATGAACTGTGCATCAGTCAGAGGAGGCAGAGTACTTGGCATGCAATTTTTCTGTCTTCAGATTCTTATGATTCAGAAGAACAAAAAGCTAATAGGAAAAGATTTCCTCTCTTATTTCCTCCTCTCCAAATCTTTCTGATGCTGGATCTCATTCAGAAGGTAGAGCCTGTTTTTTAATGTTTTCTGTCAATATGATTGTCACAGTGTGCTTGAGTGGAACTGGATTTCTGATCTAGAGTATCAGCAAGCAGTTTCTCTGTTTTCTTCTGAGTATCTCTTATTTCTGGTTACTACAAATAGGGATTTTCAGAAGATGTATTATTTCTCATTAGGTCTAAAACGAGGTTTCAGGCAACTAGATTTGAGTGACTGAGAACATCTGTGTGTGTGTAAATGTATTTATAAGTGTTTATGGCTGTGAGCATCAGCAAAATGTTTAGAAGCACAGCAGGATCAAAACTAAACCCAGGGAAGCAAAAGTAGTCAGTTGTTATTGCAGTTATGCTCATCCTGTTGCACCATATCTGCAGCTTCCTTGGATTAAAGATAGTTATTCTTTCTTATGATAAAATACAAGTTGAATAATAGTAGGTAGCTCTCTGGAACCTACCTTTTACAGGCTTTGTCTATATTCCCCTATATTTTTCCCTACAACACCCTAGCAGTTGAGTAAGGCTGAATCAGCCCTGAAATCTATTAGGTTATCATAACATATCATTAAATAGAGAGGTTAATTAACTGATGCAATATCTGGCTGATGCAAGATGTAAATAGTATAGGATCCTTCAGGGAGTTTAATACATAATGAGGTGAAAGTCCCAACACTTTTCAAACTCTTCGGAAGATCCCTGTTGTAATGAGAAGACTTGAACTTTCCTCATTGCAGATTTGTGCACTCTGGACAAAATGCTCATTATTTATTGAATGATAGATGCTTTTCCAAAATAAATCAGCTATGCAATTGTCTAAAAACTGAACAACATAGGACAGGTAATGTAGACTCTGTAGTAATAAGGAAGTGTTAAAACTTACTCATCCTTGGGTAACCATTGCATTACCACCAGCACTACGATGGGCTGAGAAAAACAGCTTACTCAGTTCTTTCTAAGTGACATTAAAGCTACTTGAAAATAAAATAGATTTGTATTCCTTTACTTAGTGAATGACTCTTTCAGGGGCTTGGGAGGGGAAACAGCCCTGCTTACTTCAACCCTTGATGTTGAAGAGAGTTTTGGTTTGACTTGTTTTAAACCTGGCAAGCAGGATGGTGTCAGAGCAAGTGTTCAGTGATAACTGAGCAATCAGGGTAACTCTTTAGCATCACTACTGAGACGTTAATTTTAGTTGATACTTCAGAGAAAGGGAATCTCCTTAAATATTTAAAACACAGATACTAGGCTATAATATTTAACATTTTAGATACTTGTAAAAATGTCTTTTCTGAACAGGGTCAGATGCTCATGATAAGCAAGCTGAAAAGTGAGCAACATCTCCTAGTCTATTTAATAGAAGAACATAGGTGCTACTTTAAGTGGCCCATATATTGCACATATTGCAAGCTATTGTGGCAACAGGTCTTAACTTTATCTTTCTTCTGAAGGTTTGATTGCTATGGTGGACTATCCAAGATAAACACTCCCTTGTTGACACCCCTCAAGCTCTCACTAGAGGAATGGAGCACAAAGCCAACCAATGACACGTATGGATTATTTGCTGTGGTAATGCACAGTGGCATTACAATTAGCAGTGGACACTATACAGCTTCTGTCAAAATCACAGATCTCAATAGCCTGGAGCTGGATAAGGGAAATTTCATCACTGACCAAATGTATGAAATGATTAAACCAGAACCACTGAATGAGGAGGAGGCAAGAACTGTTGCTGAAGACTATGACGACGGCGAAGTCTCATTTAGAGTCAATGGAACCACACAGCCAGGTAAAGTTCTGAACAAAAAGAACATGGAAGCTGTTGGACTTCTAGGGGGGCAGAAGAGGAAGTCTGACTGTGACCTCTACAACAAGCCAGCTAACCCAGAGAAGTTCCTCAGTGTAGTTACTGAGAACAGAAATCCCGAGTCTAGCAGCAGTCACGGAGGTGCGGAGTGCAGCACAGAGCATGGTGAACAAAATGGTGTTAATTCCAGTGGACTAGAGAACAAAGCCCTGTATGTGCTGCAGAGCCTGAAAGAGTACGAAGGGAAGTGGCTGCTTTTTGATGACTCTGAAGTCAAGGTTACAGAAGAAAAGGACTTTCTGAATTCCCTTTCTCCGACATCGTCATCTACATCAACTCCTTACCTACTGTTTTATAAGAAGATTATAGAGTGATACTGTATTTTGACTGTAAATATCAGGGACTTACACACCGTTTGGTCTGATTTGCATCAAAACTACCTGGAGGAAGCAGCTGTTCTGTTTTTGAAGCTACTGGATCATAATGTTTCTGGTCTTTTTTGTTTGGTTTAAGTGGTTCAACTTGAATTAACAAACCGTGACACAGAACTTACTTACTTAACTCACTTAATAATAACTTTGATGCTGGAGAATAGTGATGTTGCCTTTTAGAAATACCAATTTGTATAGTTCCTAAAGGATGCTTACAGGACACAGTAGTGGTTTTAACACAACTCTAGCTCTCAGACATACCTGTTGTATTATTAGCTTTTTCTTTTTTTTAATAAAAGTTATTTGTATTCATATCCTGGAGTAAATGTATATTAACTAGCAGATTTCATCAGAAGTTGTGTATTTTTGTAACTTGGGAAGTAATACTTCATATTTAGGCTTTGGGTAATTGATGTGGTTTATTCTCCTTATCCAGTTCTCTATGGCTCGGTGCAACTCGAAGCACAAGAGAAGGGTCTTGCTTAGTGTCTTGGGAGGAACTGAACTTAATAGAAATGTTTGAATGCTCTAATTTGCATCTTGCTGCATAGGTGTTACATGGGCAACGTGTAAATAGGTGTGATTAATACTTCAAACAGCGGGAGCCTGTAGTGTAATTAAAAGGATTTTGTACTTTTAAAGCCCTCTAATATGCATATCTGTCTGAGTGGGTCTGGGCCTTAGTGTGATCCTCTAACAGTTCGTTTGTACTTGGAGCTCACTGAAACGTGGGAAAACAGAAGCATTTGGCTTTGATGCTTTGTTAAGAATGTATATATATGAAATAAAAACTTTATGATATGCATCTGAGATGACCAAATCAGCCTTTTGTGTTTGGAGGGGGAAGAGCAGAAAGTGAAAGGGGTTGGGCACTGTTACAGAAAGAGAAATGGAAGATTTAAAGTGCTTTAAGAAGAACATTCTGGTTTTTAACTGAGTCTTGTACAGTGTGTCCTAATTTGAAGGTGCTTGATGACTACAGGTAACACAGGAAAAGGAAATGGATTATTGCAAAACCAAGCGAGATGTTTGGCAATAAATAGAGGTTAAAATCCCAAATCATCTTTCAGATGCTAAAATGTGTGATCCCTATAGATTGCAGACAATTAAAAATGTTTAAAATATGACACCAAATAGGATGAGCTCACTTCTGCTGTCACAGGATGGATGGAATGACCTGAGGTACTGCTGCAGAGACAAGGGAAGATGGGCAAGATGTGAGTATGCCCAAGTTTTCTGGATACATTTAAATCTTTTTCAAATACAAACTGATTTACTTATAGGAAAGTCCCTGGACCCCTCTGCCTACGTTATTCTGCAATCCTTAGTGTTTTACTCTCTTTTTATTATAATGTAGCATAAAAGCTGACGTAGCCCACAAATCTGTAGTGTGTTTTCCATGTTATGGTGGACCTCTTATTTTTCTTGTACGGGCCCTGCTTTTGTGGCATATCCTAGGGGATGTTGTCTTTACTAAGGTGTATTTCAGTCTAGAGAGCTTGTCCTGTCCATAGAAGCAGTGTAAGAAAGGCTGGACTAAATTTAGAGTGGCTTATGAACTCCTGCTGAGTAGGTGTCTGTAGTACTTTACTTCTGCAGAGGAGGAAAATCTGGTATTACTGATACACTGTAAGACCTCTCCTTTTTCCAAACCATTGCCACCGTAATAGAAGATTTCATACTCTTAAACCAAGAACCAGCTACATTAACAACAAACAACAGTATTCTTACCTTGCAAGGGTAGGCAAATCACAGTTAGAGTGCTATTTGTTCCTGCCTGCAGTGTGGGGGGGGGGGATTTGCTGAATCTCAGCCTGCAAATGAAAGCTTTTGTTTTTCCACACCTGACCCAAGAACTGCATTTTTCCATTCAATTTTCCATTCAACTTCAGAACAGGAAATGCCCCAAGAAAAAATACTGTTACATTCAACAGAATATACTGGAGAGAGATCCAGCTGTGTTCTGTCACACTGCACAGCTTGATAGAAATGCTCTTTGTAGGCAGTGAAAACATGATCTGCTGGACTACACCGAGTGAAAACACTCCTTTGGTGTACGGAGATAGCAGGGGGTGGGATTCCTGGAGACTTCCTCAAGCCAAACACTTTAACACCCTTCCTGAACTAGCAATCACTTAGCACTGTAACTAATGGCCTGCGTTGCACATAGCTTTGTAGTTTGCTGCAATGCAAACCCACAGTGGGGCTGCCCAGGCTTGGCTACATGTACTGATACAGCAGTCAGGCTGACATGGGGCCATCCAGTAAAATAAAAGGGTATTTATACAACTGGATTAAAATCGATGCTTTCCTAACTGAAGATACCATGTACCAGGACCAGTGTAAATTAAGGTTTCATTTTATGGCTATGGGGATTTTTTCCCCCTTTTCCACTTTGTAAATAATTCTGCATGCCTCTTCATACAAATCTCTTGCAAAACTACCCTCCCCTTCCTCAGTATTTTCCAGTCTGAGAGTCCCTGGCTCCAGAGAACTTCCAAAGCCTTTTCAACACCCCTGGGCTTTGCCATCAGCCTCTGAAATGTCTCACCTCCCTGCTGGATGCCATCAGCAGATCCAACACACGGTGCCTTTCCAACCTGCACAGCATAAAGTACAATCACTGCTATAAGCATGAGCATACTACTGCTCCACACCAGCACCTTCTGACATACAGGAAAGGTGTATGCTAGAACTGAAGGTGAAAACCATGGAAAGCCAAATACTCACGAAGTAGAAGTGATGATGTATAACTGTTTGTTATCTTAACAGCTCATCTATAACCCCCCTTTTTTCTTATATTTTTTTTTATATATATGAAAATATGTTTATCAAATTTGGGGCTTTCATATATATACATGTATATATTTATATGTATACGTATTTAGGTAATTACAGAGAGAGGATAATCTTGTGTTTCATCACCTACCACCTCTTCCAAGGGATACTGCTCAATAGAGAGAGTTAAAATATAAGGGCCTAGATTTAGGAGCTGTGCACTGAGCTCCAATCCTGATATTCCCATTGGAGAGCTGTGTTAGCCACCAAAATAACTGCTGCACAACAGATGTTGTTCTTTATATAAGTAACCATGGAAAGAATGCCTTCTGCATAAGCTCTTGACTTAAAACTGTGATACCATCTTGTGTCCTTTTTCTCTGTGAAACTGGTTTTCCAATTGAGAAAGGGACACAAAAGCAGTCTAGTTGCATGTCCACGGTAAAGCTGCATTGCACATTCAAAGCTATGAGATTACTGTGCTGTTTGGAGTTCCTAGCTGGTGGAAATGACTACATACACACGCGAGTCATGTTTAAACTCCACTGGTGCAGAAGGAGGCAAAGCAGTACCAAGATGTGCCTCTGATGGCTACAGATGGAATTACTTTTCTTTGCAGCAATTGTATTCAGTGTTAAAAAGGCAAAAGGAAGGGGATAATAGAAATCATCACCACTTGGATAAGAAGTGTTACTGTGGGACTTACCTTTCTCCGAACCTTTTCCCAAGGGGGCGAGCTCTGAAGTCCAATGCACAGGGAATTAAAGTGTAAACATTCACATATTTAATAGTACCATCAAAATAACCATCATCACTACATTAAAAACTTCAAAAATGCATTTGCGTATGGTCCTAATATAAATTAAATATATGGACTAAAAGTAAATAAATTTAACATTAGGTAATGCTATAAATAAAGGTAAATGCGTTTAGTGTACCTTTGAGTCATAAAAATGCCTTAAAAAACAGGGAAGTTTACAGCTTATCACCAACACTCTGGATACCACTGCCATCATCTTGTGTTTCAAACATGGATAAGTCTACATTTGACAATTCAGAATGATTTTTGGCCACTGAACACTTGGATGGAGGAAGAGGTGGGTGGGATGTCCAGGATGAAGTCCGAGTTTTATTTCACAATAAAACTTCTTTGATTCCCAGCGTTGATAACAAGGCTTTTTTTTTTTTTTTTTTTTCCCAAAAACCTTAATATTAAGTGCTTTTTTTTTGGCTTATTTTGGTTTTTAACTCGTTTAGATATCCATTTTGCGAAGGCTCATCCTGCTGAAGGAGTCTCTGAGGGAGAGAAAATACAATGATGAGCTCAGGTTTTCCATGGTGACATAAGAAGCCTCGTCAGATGAATGATTCTGTACTTGATTTCCAGGATTCTCTACAGCTGGATACTACAATGGTCAAGTCCACTGACATTAACTCCTTGCTTTTCAAACGAATGGAATGATCTGGGATCATTCGACTGCCTAAGGTTTGCGGATAGAAAGTTTCATTCATGGGTACACAAAGAAGCAGCACAAACCACCTGCACTACTGAAACCTGATTTAAGTCTTTCCAATAAATCCCTACATGGAATTTGCCTGGAATAACTGGATTAGACTCCCTGCACAGGCTGAATTTCACAAGATTAGAAATAATCACCATGCTAAAAGCATGTGTGAGGGTCCTACTGGGTGAGGAGGGAAGCACAGGTATTCCCACCATTCCCAGCCATTGGAAACTGCCTGCAGCAGAGAACACCAGCACCTTAAAGAGAGCTTAGAAGGTCATGGACCATGAAGGGAGGCCACCTTTCTGCAGTGTTCATCAGACAGAGAAACACATCAAATTCAGCTACAGGAACATCCCTAAGCACTGCTGTGTGAGCTGAGCACATCCATTTCCTTCTTCCCGCAGCACTACGTCTTGCTCTTCTTATAACACAAGCTTGCCAAGTTTCTCTTTTCACAACAGTTTTTATGTTCCCCATCACTCTTAACCTCTGACCAACACTTACACGAGGAGAAGTTCAAAGGAAGGGCTGTATTCTCCTAAGCCAACAGCACAGACATGAGCTGAAGGCCACATCCACACAGATCTCAAGGGTTTCTCATTAAAAGCTTGGTGCTAATCAAGTGCCAGGAACACCCCCACCCCATATTCCCTGCTGTGAGACCACAATGGCCAGAGCTGTCTTGCTGGATTGCATTAGCCTACCCTGCTGATGGGGGACACGACAGGGGTTGTAAAGCCAAAGAGTATGTGGAGGATAACTCTTGGGAAGCACTTCTGCCCTGTTCTGGGAGCCAGAGTCTTGTCAGAAACTATCTACCCAAAGTCCATCTGCCCAGCTTCAGCTGGTGCCAGGGGATTACAACACTGCAGGCTCTGACCTGCTACTTACATTCCCAACAAGGTTCTTATGCTCAGTCTCACTGCAGATGAACAGAAAGCCCAGATTCCTCTTCCCAGTCTCCCAGCACGGAAGAAACCAACTGGTTTTCCACCCTGCCTGCCCCTGGAGCTCCTCAGCCCAGTTTCACTGGGAACAAACCAGTGTCAAAGTCCTGCCATGCTGAGAGTGGTTTTGAATCTAAAAAGAATGGGATGCGGGATGCAAAAATCAACCCGAACAAACTGTCATAGGTCAGAAGCAAAAGGAACCACTGCCAACACCACCTACCATAACTGCTGAGAAAGGATGTGCTCTGAAGTCAGGACAGAAGGGGAAAAGGCCAAAAGAGCCATGATCGAAACCAAATGGATGTCACAGGCTCACCAGGAAGATCAGACACCCCAGTCCCCAGTTTTATACCCTCCTTATCTCTGCTGAAAGAGTAAAATCAGATATCCACCTGTGGCAAGTGACCGGCAGCACTGCTTTATACAACTGTGGGATCTTTCTGTTTATCAAGGGTTGGAGAGCTTCCTTTAACCGGTGGTAATTCCTTTCAAGTTCCCGCTGATATTCCTTTTGATCCGGACCGATCAGGCTCTTGTTCTTGCGCAGAGCATCTTCACATCTAGGAAATAAAAGCTGGTGAAACTTGGGCACATAATAAAGGACCTGCTTGCTACAGAGCTGTTAATGTAGCAGGACCAAAACCAAATCACTCTGTTCCTCTGGGGTGACACAGAATATCCTTCTCTATCTTGTCTTTGGGGTAATAAAGACTCAGCTAAACCACTTGGGAAAAGGGGAGAGTGTCATACTCCCAATTCCCATTTCACTTCCAGAGTGACAATTCCTTTCCTTATTTAAATTTACTCTCCAGTTACATATAGCCTCTCTGGAGAGAAATGAAAAGCTGATCTTCACATAGCCCCTTCCAGTCCAAGAGGATTTATTTCAAGCTGGATAGATCTACTCCTCTCCCCAGGAAAAAGATTAACAAATAGCAGACTGAGATGTTCACCAGGAACAATTCTATTTGCATGGATGTAATTTAAACAGAGGGTATAAAAAGAACTGCATCACCGATGCCATTTATTGCATACAGGAAAACTATGTTGCCACTGGATCTAATTGCTTGGAATATTTTTATTTCAATTATATATATGTATATATATATATATATTTATTCTTTGGTGCTTGCCAAAGATGCTGTATGAGACTGCAATGCATTCATCAAGAGGAAAGAAGAGCAGCCAGCACATTTCTTAAGGGAATTCTGCCAGCAGGCTTCCACTCCGTATGGAGAAATGCACTCCAGAAGGAAACTACATCTCCTGGCCAATTCAGGAGTTCCTCCTGATCCTGCCAAGCTGTGAGCTCATCTGTGCCAGCGTGGCTAGTTGTGTTTTCTGGAACAGGAACACTTGTTCACAGCTCAATTGTGATCACTAATTCATTCCTGATAAACACCAAAGACTTCAGCCCCTTAAGTCCTGGACCAGCAGCACCAGAGAAATAGGGAACCATCTGGGCACCAGAAGGATACAGCTGCTTATGAGAAGTGGACAGATGGATACTCCCTGTGTTACTGCACATGTTCCTGCCTGATGTGGTAGGAGGAACAGCATATCTGGCAGGCAGGTTGAAGACAAGAGTCCATACCTCTTTGTGAAGTCTTTGAAGCAGAGCCGTAGCTTGTTGTGATGTCTGAAGAGCTTTGGATCATTGGGTATTTCAGACAAGAAAACTTGTGCCACTTCTAATGGTCCCTTTAGGAGGAGAAGAGGAGAAGTAAGTTTCTCATAGTCAGTCATCGGAGAAGCTTCTTGCACACAGAAACACTCATAAAATGCAACATTTCCTTAAGTCTTGAAGAATTGCAGCTGCTAAATCTGGCCTAAATCACCAAACCCTGTGACAACCACATCTCTTTTAGGCTTTCTTTTGGTTTTAAATAAAACCCTGCTTTTGGAAAGCAGTGTGAGAAAACGCACAGATTCTCCACTTGTTTCCTCTTACAAGGACTCTTGACAAAGTTTGCTCAGCTCACAACTAAGGCAAAGTTTAAACAACACAGATGGACTATGGAAGTATTTGCCAGCACTGCAAACTCAACCCAGAACTTTAAGCACCAGCTGATTCCTGTTTTCCAGCTTGTGCTTTAGCAAAGCTTTGCTCATTCTCCATCACTTTTTCCTCCGTTTTTCTCCATTCACTACCTTTGCTTTCCACTTTGCTCATACCCCACAACAGGCCACAATGTTATTTCCACCCACCACAGCCTGGCTAACCAAAAGGAAAGTAGTAAAACATTTTGTTTTGGGGTTTTTATGGGAAGAGAAGCAGGCAGAAACAACCGTGAATGCCAGGAAGGAGCAGGTAACTGAGGGAGGGCTGTCTCTTCTCAGCCACTTTTCAGACCCCACTACATTTCCAGGACTCATACTTAAATGGCAAAGTCACTGAGAGCTGGTCTAAACCTACCAATGACCTTAAACACATCCCATACATTAAATGGGGAAACAAAGGTAGTTTAGGAATAAGGCCCAATGTTCAACATCCACTACATTGAGAGATACATATTACCCCAGTGTCTCCAACTCAGCGATGCTCACCTGATTTACTGTGGTACCTACTGATCCTTGCAGCACCATCTGAAGCATCTTTGGGTCTGCAGGGTCTTGGTGGGTCGCAAAAGCTAATTCCTGTGTTTTCTTCTGCATGTCCTCTATGGCAACTTCAATGGGTGTCAAAATGATCTAAGCAAGTAGCCAGAATAGAGCATTGTTATGGTTGAGACTGCCAACCAGACATAGACTTCAGAGACACCAAGGTCACTTTGGGGAGGCACGATGAAGTGATGGACTCTGATAAGACTGACAGTCTGGACAGCAGCACTTCAGGAATGCATCATCTCAGTCTTGGTTTTAGGAACATCAGGACAAAGTCTGACTTTCAAATGTGTTTCTACACCTGGGTGCTCAAGAGCTTTCTGAGATTGCTTCTGGGCAGACAGGCTTGTGTCAACTGCGACCAACTGCCCAGCGTTACAGCACCATGTCAATGCCCAACCCTTTTATATCAGGTTGAGTGACTGCATCCCTCCCTTAGAATATTAACATAGCTATGGGATAAGTCTCTCTATAAACCCTCAGGACCTCACTCATTACTGAGGCCATGCAAGTGCCACACTGTTCAAGCAGAGTGGGAGGGAGTAACGTGTCACTACAAAGTTCATCAAGGCCTGTGTCCTGTGGCTCTGGACACACCAGTGAAAGAGGTGGCAGGTCACACTGCATTCCTAAATTGGTCTGGGTTTTGTTGAACACGAACAAGGAAAAAGTTCAAGAAACAAAGCATTTTTAAACTCAAATTGAGGAGTCTCATGCACAGTTATAGAACCATAGAATGGTTTAGGTTGGAAAGGACCTTGAGATCGTCCAGTTCCAACCCCCTGCCATGGGCAGGGACACCTCACACAGTCCCTGCAGTGAACAGCCTGAGCAGCTCATGGTGGAGCTGTCTGCTCTCACTCAGTTGAAGTCCTACATCTTTAACAGAGATGTAAAAGGCAGGTTAGTGATGGCCAGGAGGACACATCTGTGTTAATGCGACAGCATGAAGGGACACGGCCATGGCATTAAACTACACGCACAATAGCACATCACACACGAGTTTCAGCAACGTCCACCTCCTCCAGCGTTGTGCAACGCTTCCCTTCAAGCCCCTGAGAGCTCAGGCCTCACCTCCTCTTTGTGAATGACGTTGATCCTGGTTTTGATGTAAGGGAAGGCGTGGGACGTGGTCAGGATGGTTTTGCGCTTGAACTGCTCATGCAGCTCGCCGTGAGCCCGCCCGTCCAGCGTGAAGGGGGTGCAGTACATGAACCGCCGCAGGTTGTAGTTCTTGTCGAAGTACGTGATCCTGTCCTTCATCTCGTACGTGTCGAAGTAGGGCTCCACATAGGTTATCTGAATGTAGGCCTGCAGGGAGGAACGCAAGGGTGCGCGGTGAGGTGCAGGGCCCAGAGAAGAGCCGACTCCTGCACTCCGACATTAGGCAGTGCAATAACCCAGCTTAGAATCCTAGAATAGTTCGGGTTGGAAAGGACCTTGAGATCATCCAGTTCCAAACCCCCTGCCATAAGCAGGGACACCTCACACTAAACCAGGACACCCAAGGCTCTGTCCAACCTGGCCTTGAACACTGCCAGGGATGGAGCACTCACAAGTTCTTTGGCCAACCCATTCCAGTACCTCACCACCCTCACAGCAAAGAATTTCTTCCTCAGATCCAATCTAAACCTCTCCTGTTTCAGTTTGAACCCGTTACCCCTTGTTCTGTCACTGCAGTCCCTAATGAAGAGCCCCTCCCCAGCATCCCTATAGTCCCCCTTCAGATACTGTGCTCTGAGG